>CABFPE010000184.1:864482-878327 GCA_900660155.1 Hofstenia miamia
TATATATATATATATATATATATATATATATTGTTATATTGTAAAGGCAGTAGCGTTAAAATTTATGATTTTCTTCAACATGTCTGTTTGCATGCTGCTCACTAATTTAATTTTATATTGAATAAATTATCGGACATTTACATATTAAATTTTTAAATGTTAATTGTTTTGTTAATTAAGTAAAACTTAACTGAAGATTAGAAATATATAAAGCACATTACTTTGTTGTTTGCCGCAAACCAAGAATAGAAAGAACAATATAGTGTGGCAAAGAGTTTCTAGCCTTTAACAAAGGGTTGTTGAATATTGAACAGGTTCTTTCGCTGAAGTCAAAAAGGATTATAACGATTGGCTAGCAGGTGGAGCGTTGCAGTAGTTGCTTTTTTCCTACCATCCTTACAATTTCATAAATACGTGAAGATCAGTAAAGGAAAATAAGCGAATATATATATATATATATATATATATATATAACATGTTAATAACTGAATTGTTCACAAACGTCCGTTCAAACTTAAGTTGAATAAGTCGAATCACATGTTTATTATATATTATATATTGTGTTTTAACCCTTTTCTGGCAAAAATTGTATGTTAGTTGATTTTTTTAACTTTTAAAAAAACCATTTTGATAATTGAAAATATACATATAAACTTATTTTAGTAGGAAAATCGCTATTGTGATGAACCCTGGCCAGCTTCTCATTTTCATGAATGTTTATGTTCACTGAAATGATCAAATCCCATAGATTTTTCGTCATTATCCTGTATATTAAGGCATATACATAATGCTAATGAAAATATTTGTGAAAAAATATAGCAATAGTTAATAGCATTTCTAAAAAAATAATTTTGAAATTGAAACTTTTCAGCTTAGGCTGAATAAAAATTATTTGTTTAACATATAAATCGCAACAACAAACTGTAAGAGAAAGTATTTCATTTTTATGAATGTTTATGTTCACTGAAATGATCAAATCCCATGGATTTTTCGTCATTATCCTGTATATTAAGGCATATACATAATGCTAATGAAAATATTTGTGAAAAAATATAGCAATAGTTAATAGCATTTCTAAAAAAATAATTTTGAAATTGAAACTTTTCAGCTTAGGTTGAATAAAAATTAATTGTTTAACAACATATAAATCGCAACAACTAACTGTAAGTGAAAGTATTTCATTTTTGGCATAGACGCAACGACATAAACCACTAAAACAGATTTTCCCTAAAATTTGACTTAGCTTTCTCAGTATTTTGTTTTGTTCATTATAATGAACAGTGGTAAGAAAAGGGCTAACTAGGCTCTACTCCAATTATGATATGATGCGTTACATTGGAAAGTGGAGTTCCATCTTTTGAGCAGATATTTGCTATAGCAGTAATTGTTAATTTCAGTACCCGTAGTTGAGTATTAGCCTTAAGAATTCAAAAGAGGTAGATAAGCGTAAGGAAAATTTTATAAGAGAGGAAAACTTCCAGTTTTATTGTATATAGGTTTAAGATTTCACTATATAATTCTGTAGCTTCAAAACGAATGGAAAAAATCCAGCGTGTTATCCGTCCTTCTTAATCGTGTATTTCCTGTTTTTTAGCATTCGATTAGTTGTGAGATAGCACTGGATGAAAGCTTTAGCCGCACATCGTTGCCTATGAGATGGGATGGGAAAAATATTTTAATTATCCCATGGGACAGATGTGAATCTCATGTGACGAAATCGCTACAAAGCGGGCAAATGTCGTATCCGTTATTTTGCAAATTGTGTTAATTCATTCAAATATATTTATGCAAAATCTCATACTGATGCTGTGGGTATTTTAGGTTTAGGAAACGTGGATTTCAGACTTTGGTTTAGAGCTTTGGTCTATAAAAAGGTCTTGGATTAGAAATTTATGTTTTAGTTTAGGAAACATAAATTTGTGACTTTGGCTTAAGGCTTAGATCTTTAAAAAATAGAAATTTAGGCTTTTCTGATTTTGGTTTAGGGTTTTGGCCTATTAAAAATACGAATTTAGGTAGGGTTATGGTTGAAATTACGTGAAGAATAGATCCTGAAAAGTGAAGAATAATCGGATGGAATGAAGAAAAACTATCCGGGAAATTAGGAAAAAATAAAGAATTGACTGGGATTAGGGTTAGGGTTATGCCTTAATATATGTTTTCAATGCAAAAATTTCATGTTATATGCAAATATGTTAGTGCGGCGGAAAGCAAAAAAGCTCCTTATTTTGTAGTAAGTCACGACGCAGTTCTGCTGAGAGTTTTATCAAGAAAGTTCTACGAAGCAGATTGGTACCAGTTGCCTTTTTACCAAGCCAAGTCGAGTAAAATATAAGCAACTGCCAGAGGTCACCTGCTTTAGTTGATATATATATTGACACATGGAATCAAGCATGTCAATGCCAAATTTATTTTCCTTATAGAAAAATACTGTCTCTGGTTTTCTCTTTCGATCTGACTGTATTCTATTACCTCTGTGCTGTGTACTGAGAAGGTAGACAGACTTATTTCTTTTCGCCTGGTATTGTGTCAATTGGATGGTTCCAAATTGATAAAAAATGCTTTCATATGGACTCATCTCCTCTGGAGGAGGCAACTCGCGTCTGTTTGGTCTCACAGTATCAACTAATGTTGTTTTCTGTAGAAGTAATCTTTCTGCCAAGTCCTTGTTAGTGAAGAAGTTATCACAGGTGATATTATAACCTTTTCCATACAAGGGTTCTGTCAAGGTCACAACCACATTAGTGCCTAAAGCAAGCTGATGATTCTCATTTGCTCCGACATATGGAATAAGATTGTAGCAGACTGTAACTATGATTATACACTGTTCACAAAAGCATAAAATTTAAAAAATATTTTCGACAGTTGCTTATATAACTCCAGAAAATAATCACATGACGAGCTTTCAATTGAATATATTTTCGCTAATGCTGAATTTGCATTAACTCCTTTCAACTTTGTATTCATGACAGCTTAGTAAAGAATATTGTTTATTTTCCCACATGGAAGAGAATCACTTATTTAAATAGAATTAATTTTTAATAGCATAATCACCTAAAATTATAAAGCCAGACATCAATGGCCGTCTGGAGTCGATAAGCAATCTTCAAGAGGAGTGATTAAAGGACATAAATTTGTTGGTTGTATTCAAGAATTAAATAGATATTGATTTGCTGAGGGTCAAAACAAAGTGTGGTTGAATTAGATTTTATCACTTATTTAATAAGAATTCAAAAATGAAAGGTTGTTTATCAAGTATAACTAATAACTAAAGTCTTAAATATTATCAGAGCACATTTAGCAATTATATATTTAATGGCATGAAAATTGTCTAGGGAAATAAAATTAAGTACATTCATATAAATATTAAGCCATATTTTTTTTTACTTTAAAGACTAAAAATTCTTGTACAGTGTCAGCCAAATGTCTTTGGCCTCTTCACCTATTTCATATACAACTGCTTAGAATCAGAAGTATATTTAGTGTTATTCAAAAAATGTAACAATATAGCATCAAATGGCAAGGCTATAGATTCAAATATATAGACTAAAGTTATGTTAGACAATGAAGTGATGAAGAACTTTTCAGTTTGATTGTACAAAGTTAAATTGTGAACTCTCTAGTTATATAATGATTAAAAATTTATGCGTCAATTACTGCATCATCAACTTAGTTATGTTATATTTAATTACATACAAAAGTCTTCAAAGCTTTAGTACGGAAACAAATATTGAATAATAAATTATTTAAATGTTTCCAGTTTTCATTAAATCTGAAAGTTTGAAAAAATGTTGCATTGGGATTACATATGCTATATTTTTTTATTTGACTTAAATATGCTAATTTTAATGACGGAAACTACCTCCTAGCTAACTTTTCAAGGGTTGTCCAGTGAATTCGGAACGCAACGACATCCTTATTAGGATCATTGCTAACTAAATCACCTTCAAATGTCAGAGTGAGCATTACCCATAAAAATCTACACTTTAGCCAATTTTGACAATTCTAATGTGGCCAATTAACATATCACGATTTATTCTCACTTCAATTCAGTGACACCCATATACAATATAAGATACTATTTCCAAAAATAATTTCCGAAAGTTTGAAAAGTTTATGGAGATCTGGGTATTCTTCAGTACATAATCAAATTTTTTCTTGTAATGTTCCAAGATAATACGAGTGGTATGTGATTAGCCAATGACTAATATCTCAGCTGCGTGTATTGCTTTGATATAGCACATGAAATTGCGTAAAAACGGAATATTGTCAGAAATTGAGTGAAAAGTTGTTTATTGTTTTACGCAATAAATTTCTATCTCTAACATATCCCAATCAAGAAATCCTACCTATCTTTAAATATGTTAATATTAAAATACTGAATTCTAGCTAACGCTAATACGTGCGCTCTGCCATATTGTGAATCATAAATATATGCATGAAATATTATATATATATATATATATATATATATATATATATAAAATGAGTGAGGTGAATAAGAATCACCCAAAAAGATTTTAAGCTCCACAGTCTTGAGTTTTTGAACAATACTATGAATTTATATTCTGATTATTTATTTCTGGTGTAGTTGTAATATGTTAGAAGCTCGGGTCGATGATTTGAAAACTTTCGATGAGACAGTGAAAAGAAAAAAGTTCCCGGTTGGTCCAGATTATTAGCAACACGTGTAGATAATAAGGTCCACGTTTATTTTCAATTAATGTCTTGAATTTACGTAGCTTATAAGTCGTTTATTACATTTAGCGGTTCCTTAAGGTTTGCATGCACATTCTGTGACGTAAATAAGTATAACAAGGTTAGGTCTTATTCAGTGAATTAGGAGTAATTGCATGTAAACAATGACCAGTTATGCAAAAAAGCAAGAACAAGTGTTCATTGAAATGCTTAGACACTAACTGAAAACAAAAATACATTTTCACGTGAAAAAAATACATGCCTAAAGGCCTAAGTTTACACCAGTACAGTCTGGACAGGCGAATTTGAATTTTTTCTCGCCGGTTTGACCTAGACCAACACAGTCCTTGTGTATCCAGTCATCGCACTTGCACGAATCAGACTTTTGCGCGAGTTTTGGAGTATTCATGAAACAGTAAAACCTACATTGGGTGATCTGACAGAACTTCCGATTGGGGTAGTTGGATCGGATTCAGATTCGTGAAGGTCGCCAACACGTGAGGTCGACGGAATGGTCGATTGATCCGGTTCTTGATTGTCACCAACAAGTGACGTTTATTTCTTCCTCGGAATCATGCGGCAGTTTAGAGACCAAATCTGAAGGCCAACATGACACATCATTTGGGGTGAAAGCTCTTTCTAGCATAATATTGTTTTTAAATGGGAAGAAGCCTGTAACCCTGAATCACATGCTCACGCAAAGTAGAGTACAATTTGACCGTGAGAAGTTTATCGTTTCATATTTGAGGAGATACAGAAGCCAAAATAGCTGATTTGGCGATACAGACATCTTTTTCTAATCAGTGGTCTTTGTAAAATCCCGAATTCAAAAATCAAACTACCATATATGGTCATATAGAGGATACTCCAGAGATACTTTTTCATGCAAAGAATTTATCTTCAGCACTAATTAATGACGTGAAGTCTTTGAATAAATGATGAACCAATATTAGATCAAAGAAGAAATTTGAAAGTACTTCTTTTGAGATGCTGTAAATTCGGATTTATTGATTCAAAATCGATGAAACTTCTGACATGTCTTCAAAATTAACTATTTTTCTTTTTTGTCGCCTCTTCATCTATTAAATAGTTTCCGAGATCTAGCAAGTGGGCCTTATTCACCTCACCCACCTTATATATAATATATACAAAATTTGTGTCATGGGGGATCAATGGAGTGGATTGGCCTGGGGATCAAAATTCTGGATCATAGATAAGCTTGTTTACTTAATTTATTATCGTATAAATTCGGATCCGGATCGACGCTTACCAGTTTTTTTGAAAGAAAACGGCCAAATTACTTTCTGGCAATCGGCTTTATCCAGTGGCGCTGCGCACTAAGACAATTATGGAGCAAAATTGTATTTGCCCTTTACTGGATTAAAAATTATATAAACTTGGATTCCCACAGCAGCATTGTGAGGGAAAGAAAAACGAATTATTAGATTCCAACTTAAATACTGAATTTGTATTTAATTCTGCATGATACCGCAGAAATCATTATAAAATTAGCAGGCTCAGACTCCTCTAGTTCATTTGTGGCACAACGGCATTAACTCGAGCAGAGGTCGCACGTTTTTATAAAAAAAATTAACTATTTTTTCACAGTGAATTATAAGCCAGACCTGCATCCAGAGTCACAGATCTTGTTGATATTTGAAAGTTCAACTCATTCTTATGCACTCTTCTATTGATATTGAGGGTTTTTAAATGCATGTACATTAGGGATGTGTAGGCAGAACTTTTTATTGCCGCACCTGCCCTTCAAAACTGCCTTTTGCAGGTACCCGAAGACGAAATCTGCTTTGCTGCTATTAAGCAATTAAATAATTTCAATAATATTCCCAACAGAAAAATGTAAATTTAACATTTTATTTAAAATTTACAGTTGTGAAAAAATCATATTTGAAATGCACATAGTGATGAGTTGAAAGCTTACCCATACCCGATAAAAATATGTCTTGTAAAACCGGGTACCCGCGGGTAGTACGCGTACTCGCGCACCACTATTGTATGTGTGCAAAGATTGTTGTGTTTCCTTCATTATTTGAGATGAATAAAGCAGTCCATAAAGCATATTTATATCTCCTATATCTGAATAAGTTTCCTTATTTTTATATGTAATTTTTATGCTTTTATATTTATGACCCCTACAAATTTTAGAACTGCATGGAATGGTCGTCAATATAAGTATAGTAAATCTATCCATAAATATACTACAAGTATAAATTACGAAAGTTATGCGTTATAACTGTGAAAAGCTATTTCTTTGACACCTAGCTTTGCAGAAGGCTATTTGAGTGTCGACTGTTTAAGGTGTTTAACTTAGCGGCTCCTTTCATTCGATCTTTGGATGCCTTTAGCATGGCGCTACTTATATGTGAATCAATCAAATTCTACCAATTTTTTTTAAACCTAGGTTGTTACTTATACGGATATTTTTTTAAATCTGAGTATATACTGGTGCTTAGAAAAAGAAATATCTTTCAACATAGAATGAAAATTTCTTCATAATGAAATATGTGCATTCTATTAAAAAAATGACTATCTGCAGTATAGATTCATTTGTAAATTAGCTAGAATCGGTGATTAAATAAAAATGTCTAGATCAAAGAATAATAAGAAAAGGTTGAATTTTGAAGAAGATTGGATTTGAGGTCATTTCAAATATCAAATGCTATTTCTTATATCAGCAACATTTAAAATGTCTAATGAAATTGCGTTGTTGTAATATTGAAAAAAACTCAACAAACAAACACTTTGCAACAATAAATTGAATTTTGAATGCTTTTACAATTTTCTTGTTGTTTTATATGAAACTGAATTTATTAGTTTGGAAAGTATTGAGAGTTCTTAAAGAAATTTTCAATTTCCTATTTTGAAAATTCTTTCATCTGCTTTAATATTAACAAGTTCTCGACAGATGTTTAAACTAACTCAAAGTTAAACAGAACTCCAGATTAGCTGACACAGTTTTAAAAAGAAAATTTCAATGATATGCTACTTCAAAGCAACTGTTTTCTTCTCGGAATTTAAAAATCACTAATAACCTTGGTTAGTTTCTCAATGAAATATGCAAATAGCATAAAGAAATATATTATGACACATAAAAGTAACATTATTAAACTTTTATGAGGTTATTATATTTATATAAATTTAGTGTTATCTAAATGAATGAAAAATGTGTACATATTATATTAGTTAACGCAGTGGTTTCCAATTTTTTGTTACATTCCTCCTTTTGAGAACTTTGGAACTATCCACACCATAAGAAGCAACACAAATAAAACATAAAAACTATAGCATTTTGGGAAGAGGTTTTCAAGAATATCAAGAAATATAAACATCATTTTAAAGTTCTTAGGAAATTCTTAAAATTGCATCCTGGTAAAGCAATTCATTAACTTATTTAAAGTGTATCTTTTATTGTCTACAAATTCTTAGGAATATTTTTTGTTCAGTGATTATAACTCACTCTTTGAAAACACGATCGATATTTTCTGAAATGGATATTTCTGTTAACAGACCAATGTGCATTAGTAATTTTTATGCATAGTGTAACTAGGTGAAAATATTCATCGACAATATTTATATATATATATATATATTTATAATGTATATAAAGAATTCTGAATGATATTATCGTATATATTACATATGAAAATTGCTCTAAGAAACGTCTTTCTA
The DNA here is from genome assembly GCA_900660155.1 of Hofstenia miamia. Lineage (NCBI taxonomy): Eukaryota > Metazoa > Xenacoelomorpha > Acoela > Hofsteniidae > Hofstenia > Hofstenia miamia. Next base: position 872,868 of record CABFPE010000184.1, read on the forward strand.
TTTAACATAATTGATTGGAGATTCTTGTAAAATTAATTATCAATTATTTTTTACTCAGCAATTGATATAAAAATATTGTCTGTAAATATTCATATAATAGGGTATCGAAATGAAACATTTGACTTTGTTTTAAGTCTAATTTTGAGATCTAAATCTTTCCACATTTTCATTAAGGCTTTACTTAAATATTCATATAAATATTTAAAGCTGAAATGCAGGTACAAAGTCACATTCTCTGTGTTTTGAAATTGATTTGAAAGCAGTTCAAATTAAGAATATTGCAGTCACAAAGATTTTGAAGTGAAATCTATTAAGAAATACCACCCATTAAACTCTTTATTTAATGTATTTCAACCAAAACATATCAGATATTACTTATATGAATTCATAAATTATAAATATTTATCATTGTTTACATAAACAATTGATGTTGACGACACAAGTGCTTCATGATGTTTTAGACATAGTTATGAGCGCATAGTAGTGATTTGGAAAATTGTTATTGGGAATATTGNGTTGAATTTTGAAGAAGATTGGATTTGAGGTCATTTCAAATATCAAATGCTATTTCTTATATCAGCAACATTTAAAATGTCTAATGAAATTGCGTTGTTGTAATATTGAAAAAAACTCAACAAACAAACACTTTGCAACAATAAATTGAATTTTGAATGCTTTTACAATTTTCTTGTTGTTTTATATGAAACTGAATTTATTAGTTTGGAAAGTATTGAGAGTTCTTAAAGAAATTTTCAATTTCCTATTTTGAAAATTCTTTCATCTGCTTTAATATTAACAAGTTCTCGACAGATGTTTAAACTAACTCAAAGTTAAACAGAACTCCAGATTAGCTGACACAGTTTTAAAAAGAAAATTTCAATGATATGCTACTTCAAAGCAACTGTTTTCTTCTCGGAATTTAAAAATCACTAATAACCTTGGTTAGTTTCTCAATGAAATATGCAAATAGCATAAAGAAATATATTATGACACATAAAAGTAACATTATTAAACTTTTATGAGGTTATTATATTTATATAAATTTAGTGTTATCTAAATGAATGAAAAATGTGTACATATTATATTAGTTAACGCAGTGGTTTCCAATTTTTTGTTACATTCCTCCTTTTGAGAACTTTGGAACTATCCACACCATAAGAAGCAACACAAATAAAACATAAAAACTATAGCATTTTGGGAAGAGGTTTTCAAGAATATCAAGAAATATAAACATCATTTTAAAGTTCTTAGGAAATTCTTAAAATTGCATCCTGGTAAAGCAATTCATTAACTTATTTAAAGTGTATCTTTTATTGTCTACAAATTCTTAGGAATATTTTTTGTTCAGTGATTATAACTCACTCTTTGAAAACACGATCGATATTTTCTGAAATGGATATTTCTGTTAACAGACCAATGTGCATTAGTAATTTTTATGCATAGTGTAACTAGGTGAAAATATTCATCGACAATATTTATATATATATATATATATTTATAATGTATATAAAGAATTCTGAATGATATTATCGTATATATTACATATGAAAATTGCTCTAAGAAACGTCTTTCTATTTAACATAATTGATTGGAGATTCTTGTAAAATTAATTATCAATTATTTTTTACTCAGCAATTGATATAAAAATATTGTCTGTAAATATTCATATAATAGGGTATCGAAATGAAACATTTGACTTTGTTTTAAGTCTAATTTTGAGATCTAAATCTTTCCACATTTTCATTAAGGCTTTACTTAAATATTCATATAAATATTTAAAGCTGAAATGCAGGTACAAAGTCACATTCTCTGTGTTTTGAAATTGATTTGAAAGCAGTTCAAATTAAGAATATTGCAGTCACAAAGATTTTGAAGTGAAATCTATTAAGAAATACCACCCATTAAACTCTTTATTTAATGTATTTCAACCAAAACATATCAGATATTACTTATATGAATTCATAAATTATAAATATTTATCATTGTTTACATAAACAATTGATATTGACGACACAAGTGCTTCATGATGTTTTAGACATAGTTATGAGCGCATAGTAGTGATTTGGAAAATTGTTATTGGGAATATTGGAAGTTATTCAGTACACACAGCAAGTGATTAAAATGTCATATTATCTATACAAATATCGAGATATCATATGTTTGTTATACATCAACATCGAATGTTTTGCCAATAATGAGTTTTTGTTCTTAAATTTACTTGGCTTTAAATTTTGAAAAACAATAGGTTTAATTAAATAAAGTTTTCATGTGACTTTGATTCCAAAACTTTATCTCATCGAAATTCGTTGTTATGTCTCATAATCATATTGCTTTACAATTTGGAATTCAGAAATAACTAACGACTTTTAATTCGAGATAACTTGAAAAATGCCTTTCGATGTTGACTGAATAAAAGCTCTGTAAATGAATATGATGTGCACATAGAACTTAAGCGTTAGATTCTCTAAGACAAATTAAATGCTCCATTTTTGGTAATAGTAATAAGTGCTTTGCAATAAATACTTACAATCAATTTAAAGTTATAAAGATGATATATGTACAAAATAGTAGGATTTACAAGAATTGATAATTTGCATAAAAACCATAATATAGTCATAGCATTTACTTAATAAAGGTGGCATGATAGTGTTTAGAATAACTTTTTAAGATTATAGATCTACTACATTTCATGAAATGGTTTGCACCTGATTTCAAGCTTCCAAATTTTAAAAATAATGGATAATAACGATATAATTCTCAAAATATGGCACAATTATATTTTTTTTATCCTAATAGTTACTACAAAAACCATAATTTAAGATATTATTATTAAAGCTGTTTAGTCTTACTGATAAATGCTTAAATTTAAATACACAGTGTGCCCCAAATTAAAATTGAAATAAAGAATTCGTTTTAAAAATGTCTATTTAGAGACAACAAAATTTTCTTTTAAAACAAAAATGAATATTGAACGATAATATACTTGAAGATCATCGTTATTGGCTTCATAAAGCGATCATTCAAAACCTTCTTCTAGCTTTTAATTGTTCATTTATTCCACGGGTGATTCGCCAGACATTTTTATAAATTTATATTTATATTACTTTATATTCATTTGTTTTTGCAGTTTATTTTGTAAAGTTTGCATTTAACTTTACGTAATATATTACTTTGATACTTCTTTCTTCTATTCATGCCAACAGAAAATTGAAAGTACTATGAATTGTGTAGAAACATTCTTAACGATCACTATGTGTACAAAACAAAGAAATATGTTCATAAAAGAGCAAGGGTAAAGCTTGTTATGCTCTTTAAGAGAATCCGTTAATATGGGCACTTTGTAAATACGAATGATGTTTTTGTATTTTATGAATGTTTCTTTTCCCAAATACTATACCATGTCAACCAAATTAGATTGGTTAGTCGTTTGATAAAGTATAGATTATGATGTCGAACTGTAAAAAATTTCATTAAGATAGCCGAAGCATTTAAACGAGGGTTAAAAAAACAACATTTATCCAAAATGAGTAAATTTTGTTATTCATTGTTTCTGGATTGAGATAGAATCTAGAATAGATTTACACTATATTTAAAATGTAGAAACATTGCATTTCGATTCATTTACATGCGATTTCCATAAAGGAATTTATATTTAAAAAAATTGGTATTATAATTTATCTTAAAAGCATTTAGAAGGATACAGTTAGCACAATATATCTTAGGACATTTCAAATTCTTTCCTAGTTTTTTTAATTGAAGTGCGGAAGTTTGGATGTTGGCATCAATAAATGCAGGAAATATATATTCTATTAGATATATTACCGTGTGTTCTTTGATATAATAATCTTCAATTAATTTTCTTTGATATTTTTCAGACAAATATTTAAGCAGAATTTTGCATTCACCTCTTTTACAACGTTTTCATTTTAACTACACGTTTTCAATTCTTATCCTTATGGACAATGATAAAAACAGAATAATTGAACTCACCAAAAAAATTTCCATGTGTACTTGGAATACTTTCTGAAAATGGACAATTTCCACTTGTGTTGCGGGATATTAATCTTGTTGCTTAAAGGGTCAGACAAACAACTGAAATATTAAGCAAACTTAAATTTTCAAAATAGAACATCCAAAGTGAAGATTCAAAACAATACAAATTTTGTGAACACTAAAGACATTTTAAAATCTTTTAGGAATTATTTAAATAGTAATTCAACAAATACTATGAGATTTATACAACGAATATCTTGAAAAGTTTCTTCTGAATTTGCATCATGAGTTTCTCACTACATTTTGGCAATTGCAACAAAATCTGTAAAATTTGGGAGCATTGCTTGTAACTGTCATTTACCAATTTTCAGAATTTCTATATATTTCAACTTCACATTGTATTGTCACCATAAAATACATAAGAAACAGAAAATTATGTAGCTCTTGATTGTGACCCCAAATTCCAGAAGAGTCAATGATAATCGGATATCTGTATTTCTCAACTGTATTATAATCTCACTAATCTCTAATTTAATATAAGCTCGGTATTCCTCAAAATTCCTCATCTTTCCATTTTAATGCTACTTTTAGTTTCTAATAGCATTATATTATAAATATTTAAAAACTTTTCAACTCAAGTTACACTTAAGCCACTAATAGCTTCAATATTCTTATTTTCAAGTCTTCAATAATGTTTAAGAAGTAGATTTAAAAAATCTAGTTTTTAGATAATTTTTGAGCGAATAAATCCTGGAAAAAACTGCATATCATTCGTTGGCAATATACATATGACATATATATTTTATTAAATTCACATCAAATATAGTTATGATTTCCTAATTATATTTGGCTTGCAAAATTAAGCCATCTGAATCAATACAAAGCAGTTAGCAACATTAATTAAGTTGACATGAGCATCTGCTTTGAACTACAAGAGCGTATCTTACCATTGACGTTTCTGAGACAGGTCCAATTTTGTAGATGTATAATCCAATTTTGACGACATCACTTTCATCTAAATGTTTGCAGTCATTTTTTGAAACTTATAGCCTTCAGTTAATATAAATAATAGTATACAATGACGGAAAATTGTAAGTTTACTTAATAATCAGAGCTAGCTCTCGTTAGTAGGACACAAAAATAAAATTCTTTTCAAAAAATTATGTGTTCAATTTTCGCTTGTAGGAATTTCACATTCACGCAAAATTCTTGACGCTTATCCAGAGCGCTCTGCCATAGTAGCTAGTAACCCCAGGTATTTATATAAGTTTTTGTATCCAACAATCAGTAGATATTGTGGCGGCAGGTACTGTGTTCTTGGTATCGGCCAGTTCACTGTTTTCGTGTTTACTAGTTTAACCAGTTATTTGTACATATTGTAAAGATTTACTGTATATAAAAGACGAATTCGGTTGTAAATAGAGAAATAGTTATTCGCGTTCTCTTAGTCAGTGCACTTCCGTGCAC
>CABFPE010000184.1:909113-946972 GCA_900660155.1 Hofstenia miamia
AATATATATATATATATATATATATATATATAGGTAGCTCTTGTGACAAATTTTATTTGTAAATAGTTAATGGTAAAAAAACACTGTGTGAATGTCTAGCCACCACTATAAACATTGGCAAATCTGGCTCTAATTTCTAGTTAGAATTTTTCTGCTCATCAAATGTATAGTGTTGCCCTAAATAACGTAATTCGAGTGCTATTTATTTTTTTTCAGTTCTATTTAGACAAATTTTTATAAATACCATGCTGTGATTACACAATTAATCCGATCGACATTTTAATTCCCATTTAAGAATTGTTCTATCAGATATCAAATTTTAAGCAAAAAAAACATTGTTTTTAGTATTAACATTCACTAGCTTTTTATTTGTTGCACGTAAGAATATTTACAAAAATGCAAAATTAAGCTATATACAATTGTACTACAAACTAAGCTACATCTAATTCAAATAAGAGCTATAAAAAACACAAAAACACAACATTTAAAAAACAGTAATATACGTACAAATACAAATTTAAAAATCCCATATCTCATTTTGCCATGTGTTTAGACGTTTAGATGTTCCTAATTTATATTGTTTAGCTAACAAGTTTTCCTTCAGTAGCTTCTTGAATTTTTCTAGAGATTTACAGCTTATAATATTTTTGTTTAAATTATTCCACAAATTGCATTTAGACACTGTGTAGGAATACTGCCATACTTTTTGCTTAATTTGATACCTTTGACACCTGGAATTTCGAGCTTTAAGTCTTTGGATACACATTTCATACTGTTTGGAGCGAAGACTATAAACTGTGTTTTTTCGGTGTTAAGTGTTAACTTATTTCTTGAAAAAAACAGTTGAACTTTTCTAATATTTTTCTGCAGATTCTTTGTGGCAATGATGGGACTTCCATTTCCACAAGCCATACACGTATCATTTGCGAACTGTATCAATTTGCAAGTTTTATGTGTGAAATTATATCATTTATATATAAGTTAAAAATGATAGGGCGCATAACAGAACCTTGTTCTGTCCTTATATTTTCCGTTTATACATACTCTTTGTATTCTATTTGTAAGAAAGCTTTTTGTAAACGTTCTAGCATTCGAATCAAATCCTTAACTCTTGAACTTATCAAGTATGCTGTAATCTAAACTTTCGAATGCTTTACTAAGATCTAGCATTGCTATTGCACTTGATGTTTCTGTTTAGTTCGCATCTAACATTTTCCATAATGTTCAGTAATTTCACTGCTCCAATTCTATCTCAAAACCCAAACTGATTTTCCATTGTCATTTTTTTAGGTATTCCTTAATTTGTTTGGAGAAAATAGTTTCAAACAGTTTTGCAAATTGACTATTCGCTGCTATCGGCCTGTAGTTATTTGGGTTTGTTGGGTCTTTTTTTAAATATTTGAGTAATATCTAAGCTCTTTAGTGCTTCCGGAAATATATTAGTGTGTATAGCAAAGTTATAAGTAAATAATAGATATTCTTTAAAATCTTCTGCATAATGTTTAATTATAAATATAAAAATACCAACGCTTCCACTACATACTTGAGATGGCTCTATCTAGCTCATATATATTTATGTACTTATGTATTTTTAACATTTGAATATAGTCCAAGTATGGTGACAATGTGCAATGTCTTTAGCATTTACTATTTGTTTTTCATTTATTTTTAGCTCGCGTATTTGGCTGTCTAGCTCTTTACCTTTTGCTTAAAATCTTGTTAATGAAAGCCCACTTGTCATGACAATGTTCTAGATTATTATATAGCCTTCTACCCATTTTATTTCTGCGCTCCTTTTTTAAGTTTCGTAGTTTTTTACGTACTAATTTGTAGCTTCCTCATATTACATCAGATTCTAAGGCACTGAGTTTCTTCCATAGAATCCTTTTTTCCTTTTCAAAAGCTTTGATATCCCCGTTGTTTACAGTTAACTTTTTCCCTTGCCTAATGTCTCGCCACTTCTTTGGTGCTGCTTTGTCTAGACATTTTTGACAATTTCTTACATTATGGACTTCATCATGGAGTCTGCCGAATTCAATGTATAAGTTCTTTGCCAAGGGATGTTAAGCCGCTTTTCTAGAAAGTTTTTGTCATTAAAATTAGAAAAGCTTCTACATAATACCTTTTTTCGTGTATTCACAGTATTTTCAGTATCTAAAATATATAGACAAATGTTTAATAAGTATTAAAGTAATCAATTAGTGCTCCACTTCTAGTTGGTTTAACTTTATTTATAAGTTCTAGATGCATGTCAACACAGAAAACATCAATTTTAATAGATTCTTTGTTATCTAGGTAGTTTATGTTTAAGTCTCCAAGAATAAAAATATCCTTATTTAGTTCCATAACACTTTCAATCTCTTCATTTTTATGCAAAACATACTCTCTACTGAATTGCTTTTTGGGATTATAACAAGCATTGATTAGTCACTCAAAGTTGCATCTGCAACTTTTTTGTCTCAATCCAAACGGATTCGAATTTTGAATGTGCTACTTCTAAATCAGCTCTCCTTATTGGTCTCATACTTAGGTACAATAATTAGTAATCCCGCTTCTTTCTCTATCTTTATGAAAGGCTGAGTATCTCTTTTTATCAAAGTTGAAAAGATCTACTGGTGTATTTCTAAACCACGTCTCAGTTATCACAAATATGGTATTTTCATCTAGTACTTCGTATTGTTCTCTAAATTCGTCTTGATGTGCTACTAAGCTTCTGGCATTTACGTAAAATATTTTTAAGCATTTTTTAAAACTGTTGACTACTGATTTTAAGTCTGAACTATCATATAGGGTGGAACCAGGATTAGTTTCAATGTCACCAGACAATAAAAGTATGTTAGCAAGTATTTGATTAAAATGTGTTGGGTATGGCGAATTAAGATAGTCATAATTTTTATATGTAAAATAATACTATAAGATAAGTACCTCATTTTAGAAGATATAGAAGCCTTTTTGCACGGTTTTTTATATCATCTACTTCGTTTTCTAAATAAGGTTTCTTCGGCTTGTTGATCTCTAAGCTTCACGATAACTTCTTCCGGACAGATTTTATGTAATTTGAAATAAATGTTCCGTTTGATCTCTGCATAATTTGTGGACGTCTGTTTTTATTCATGTTTTTGATAATTTCATAATGATTGAAGAATTTTTTAATTTCTATCACACACATTGCTATTCCGCGTTTTAACAAATGTATGCCATCTTTCGCAAGCAATTTACGATTTATTTGAAGGTTATTTTCGCCTAATAAGAACCTGTGAAATACCTTAACAATGCTGATCTTTTTTGTTTTGTTCTGCAATTTCATTTAATACTTCTTTAAAGTATTGTATATATCTATTTTTTGAGATCTCATCTTGTATTATTGGTGCAATTTTAGTATGAACTAATTGCTTAGGGGAGAACTTTTGTTAAAGTTCTTTCAACAACTCCAAAATATCATTTCTAAATTTTTCCATAGCACTACACTTGTCATCCTCAGCGTCGAGTGCATCTATTAGTCCAGTAGTTACTATTAAAGTATTGATATCCATTTTTAAAAGATTTCACAATTTTCTTAAGATCTTCAAAGTTCTTACCTTTGTATGAATGAAAACAACACCTTTGGTTTATAATAAACCTACCTACATCAATATGCTTAAATATTGAGTTTCCAACACAAAAAATTGTCGCATCTTCGGGTATTTCTTTGATGACACTTCTTTTTAAAATTGGAGTGTTTGCAATAGTAAATTTGCTACTACTCTTGACATACTTGTTTTGTTGTATTTGAGATGATGTACACTCACGAACAATTTCCGTCTCAATATGATATAAATTTAAAGTTTGACCGCCAAACTTGTTTTTCATTTCAACTCTAGCTAATTCAAATAAGCATAATAGTTCTTCTCCTGCCAGTTCTTTGTCAAGTTTATGGAATAGACCATGAAGTGTTGTTTTAGCTTGTGAGCCTATGAACTGTTTTGCATCCTCTATGTTTTGAATGCCTTTGAAAATATCAATTTTAATCTTATCTGCAAAAGCGTAAGTCATGCTGACACAACATTGGTGTCCCATGACAAATATATATTAGGTGAATACTATGAAATATTTTACCAAAAACGCAATTATGTTTAAAGTCTTGGGCAACTATAATATGAATATATCTATCATGTTAAATAGGAAGATCCCCTATATATATATATATATATTATATATATATACTTATATATAATATATATATATATAATATCATATATATATATATATATATATATATATATATATATATACATTTATGGAAACACGATGTAATATTACATATTCAAAGCATTATTAATGTCAAAAGAATTGAAATATTGAAATTGGCTATGTAACAGAAATACAAACAGAATATAAATATGTAAATGAAATTTTATGTAGGGCTTTTGGAAATGACCAATTTAGTGGAGAGAAAGAGAGAGGAAGAGAGAAAGAGTCCATAGATAAAGTTTTAACAGAATATAGAACTAATACAAAAACTCTTATATAATGAAAAGTTAATTTTTTAAACCAACTACTTCACTAAATTATAATACCAGCATATAAAGGTCCAAATATTACTGTGGTTAAGATTTCTATCATAGGGTAAGAGTTTTCTTAACATAGAGAACATCTATCAACTACAGTCGATGTTGCTTGACATTTTCGTAACTTGGCATACAACTCCAATTAAATGTCCTTCCATTATAGCAGTGAAGCCGGTATTTTCTAATCGTGACATGATATCGGCGATTATTTCAAAGGCATCATTTCTAAGTTCAAGGGTGGGAGTAATAACAGCTTTTGGTGGAATTTCAAATCTGTCGAACATTGAACAACTATGATATTTTATTATTGCAGCCTTATTAAGCAATTTAATTTTCAACCCTCATATATTTTGCCTGAATACGCATGGCACAGTTCTGCAACACATGTGCCTTGCAAAATCCATGAAATAATAATGTATATAGCCATTGTAGTTCCTTTAATATTTTTTCAGCTGCCAGCATACATGACCAGTCCTAGAAACGCGTCGACCAGTGGGTCGGGTCAAAGATTAGCTAGCAATTAGACTTTTCGGGTGCTAGGCCAGCAAGTTGAAATTGAATGAATATATATATATATATATATATATATANTTAGAAGCTCGGCTTGTTGACAAGTCTGAACTCTATATAGCAACAACAAGCCGAATTTATACTTGTTGGAATTGATGCATCCTCTTTGCCACAAATTTGTCATTTTATGATAATGAGCGCCTTATTGCAATTCTATATTTTAGCAAATTGTAGATTAGGGCTAGAATTACAACAATAGAAATCTTTGTACCCTTTTCCCACAACTTCTATTGTTTGATAATATCGCAAAAAATTAATCAATATATTTTGAAAATGAAAGATAGCATTGCTTAATCTGATTTTAACCTGATTAACCGGCACCTGCAAGCTAACCGGCTTTATTCGTACTGAACAAGATTAACCGGTTTTAGCCTGCCCGAATTATTTTCAGTCGTATTTTGAAAAAACTCTGACTCAAATGAATATTCGCTCACTCTTTTAAGAAAAGTGGCCATATATTTGAAATTCGTTATATTTATTAAAATGATACTGCGGAAATAAGCGAGCTTTAATTCCTTTCCATAATGGTAGCAGCAAAAATTGCGTAATGATAACATTGATGGACACATTCATAAATGCAGTAATCCGCAAAGTCATATTGATTTCCTACAGTTTGCGATTCTTGCGCATTCTAAAAATACGCATTTTAATAAAATGCACTAGCATCCAGACATTAATATTCTTAGCTGAATATAAGATCAAGAATTAATAAAAAAATTGGATTCCAATAGACATTATTTGCTCATTGCAGCTGAAAAACAAATTTCCCGCCTATAAAAACTATATATGCGTATAAATAAAAGCATTTCATTGCAAAATTTAATATTTTAACATAATGAAACATACAAAATAGAAAATTGAATCAAACCAACTTTAAAATTCATGGCAGTATAAACATACACATATATATATATATATATATATATATATATATATATAGTGTATTAGTCCAAATGATTTAAAGCAGTCACAATCCAGCATAAATTTTTAATTTTTTTCTTAATTTAATAAAACAATGCCATAATATGACATTTCAGACAAAAATATTACTGTATTCTTCAAAAAACAAAAATATAATTTTGTATGACTTAATAACTTCCCATTTAACTGCACCCCAGGTCTGAAGACAATCTAATTTTAAGCAAAAGCAAAATAGACCAACACAAAGAAATATGACTTTTAATACTTTGGTTACCCTAGTTATTAATGAAAAAAAATCTCATTTCTCAATTAAAGCCTGATATGTCAAAAAAAAACTTGTTTTGTTGCATAACAACTTCCATATCATTGAAAAATAGAGGTTTTCCTTGAAAATTCCATTTTAAGTGATATTTTTTCTCAGAATATGTTATCAAGTAAAATCCGGTAAGCAAGTTTAATTTTACCGGATACCAGATATCCGGATCCGGTTGTGAAATTACCGATTTTACCGGATACCGGATTCTGGCACATCCCTCATTTTGTTATTCCAATATACTAAGAAAAGAAGATCGCTATAGTTTTAACTGAATGAAGTAACCAATATTAAATTAATGAAGCGCCTCATAGGAAGAAATATTTTAAATGTACAATAAAATTAATGACTTTGATAAAAATATTCAATAGAGAATACAACATAAACTATCATAAATTTAAGTTGTAAAATGTTTTATTAATGTCATTCTTATTTATTTGCTTGTGGAAATAAACGTTAGTAACATTCTTAAATGTATATACAAATGACGTATCTATATGCCATGTCACACTCGACACATAGATTGATCCACCGATATGTGTAGCCAGTTGCAAGATATTGATGATTTGGTTAATGCATTCGTCATTTGTAAATTGTTTTGTTTTGATTCTCAAAGTTATGTAGACTTGTGGTAATAATGTAATGCAATATCGACTCAAATATGTTATAAACAAAATATATACTTCCTTTATCTGTAAATTACATAAAAAAGTATTTTCCAATCATTGATTATAGCAATTATTAAAAAAATATTTGTGTTAGACTTTCCCAAAACCAAAAAATTCACAAATATAAATTCAAAATTACTACAAATATAAACAGCTCTGGATTTTTTACTGGAAACAGTCATGTAATTGGTTTTGGATTTTAATGAAATTCTTGACTTGGGAATTGTTGATTTAATATAATTTGAATGAATATAGATCCAGACAACCTTAGGCTTAGATGTAACATGTGAGCATTTATTGATTCTGATTGGAGGTAATTGGGACAAATCTTTGCCAATTTAATGGACCTACACTTTATCCTAGCCTTAGTTTTTTGAAACCAACCTGGGCTAGGGTATTTCTTGAAATCCAGACACATTTACATCTCTAACTGATTTCTATTTATAATTAAGGTTAATTCAATGGAATTCAGAAACTAAGCCCATGGATTTAAGTTCAAGAAATTCCATGGAGTTGTTTTTTCAGAACTACATCATAGAAAACCTTTGGTTTTCACGAAGCACTAAGAGAATACTTGAAATAGTTATATTTATCATAACAAAAACATATAGAAAATATAATTGAAATCCAATACAATGAAGAATATTTGCTTAATATTATTATTAATAAATTTCAGTGATAAATAAATCATAGACAAAGATAAGTGCTCTAAGTGTTTGACAATTCCCATTGGCGTTTAAATATATGAAATTAAGAATCTGTATAAGTCATGTACAGTGGAAGTTATTTTAGCAGATTTTTACAATACATAGTCATAATAGTTCCTACAAATGGGAGACATTTACAGCCTTGTACATTCTGGCAAAGAGCTTGTTAAAAATTTATTTGGATTTTGATTTTTTAAATTTCAAATGCAAATATTTCATTAAATCTTGAGAGAACATAGCAATATATTATATATTCTTAGTGCTAAATAGACATGAATTCTTTATAAATGAATCTTAAGATACAACGAAAACAGAAATTTCGCTCATAATTGACATAGTCATATTGTATTGCAAGATTTAAGGTGCCTGAAAAGAATGAGTGCCTGGTATACAATAAAGGCTAGCATCAAAATTTTACACCTGCATAATGCGACTACGCCATTACCACTGCAATTTCATCTGCTTCGACAGATCGTGAGAAGAATTTCACTTGCTGTGTTTTTTTTAAAAATCTTATAAATCTTACATCTTATATCATGAACCGTCTTTTTCAGTACCTTCATATGATGCCAGTACACAGGAAACACGCACCTGCAAATTTCCAGTTATCACTCAATTATTTATTTTTGTTTAAGCATAATTTCGCATACATTACATCCATTGCTGAATTATAAAATTTTAAAATGGAATTGTTTTGCTGATCTATCATCGTTAAACTCCATACTGTTCATAAATAGATTTGCAAAGATATTTCACGGTTGTTAATATTTAATGACTACGTGTTCGCAGACATACTTGATTATAAATTACGACACGCAATATCTTTATTACTGCTATATTTTTATGTTGAATTTTGATAAAATTGAATATATAATTTCATTACATCGAATACTTTGTATCGTTTCCTTACTTAGGTTTGTAGTAGCAAATGACACCTTTGAAAATGATGTGAAATGGTGGATTACCTTGTCAATTAATTGATTATCATTTGGAATGTCTATATACGAGCCTGAATAAAAGGTGAAGTTAATTCCCATTGACAACATTAATTTTTTTCAAAGAAAACACTTTTCGCCATATTCCCTCTGATTAAATTACTGTTATTCTCGACTATTGACGCTAATTTGAATCGGTCATTCGAGCTATGCTCGTGTCTGCATATGGCGTATTTTAGGGTATGTGGCAATCGGAGGGTGTCAATCTTGCACATTTAACGTATGAGCTACTCAATACTAGGTTAGGCTAATTAAGCAAACAATGTCAAATAATGATGCATAAGGGCATGTGCAGATCAGGGTGGAAAACATTTGACTTTTTTTGACCCGCGTCCGAACTGACCCGATTAAAGAATAAGAATTAATTGCATAATATACACAAATCTTTTTAGCATAAAACTATGTATATAAAAGCATCACGAAATCCATAAGAAATTGTCATAAATTTCTCACGACAACCCGACCAGTTCAAGTGTGACCCGCAACCCCAATGACCCTTCTATTTTTTACCTGTTTTTTCATATTGGCACACATCCACAGCTTATATCCAAAATTTTGGCTACTTCAACTATAATAATTCAGATTTTCATTAAAATATAACATAGCCAATGGTGGTAACAGTGTTACAATCGTGCAAATTCTTGAAGAAACTAATTATAATTTTGCAACCAGTACAGCAGTAACAGTGAAATAGGGGGTGGTTTTCTTAAAGAATTAACTTTACTTGTTTTAGAAATTTTTTGTCACTTTTAGTTGTTTTATATAATTAACCTTCAATTTTGGAAGAGCATTGATTTAACTACTAACTTTTTAGTAGTTGAGTGCATAAGTTAAGATCCAGTGAATTCGTACCCGAATTTTGAGAGTATATTTTTTCAGTCCGAATCCGGATCTTACTGTATCAGGTCAATTAAGAACAAATGAAATTCAAAACTGTAAATACCTTATTGACTTTTTCACTCAAATTTGGAAGTTGGTTTTAATTGGTTGGCGCTGGTAAAAAGCAGCAACGTGTTCAAGAATAAATCTTAAAATTCATTGTGCACATTTGAATAGTGCACAAAAAGGATCGGTAAATATTCAATTGTGAATTATTTTTAAAATCCAAATCCTAAGATTCGCAGCATCCTAGTATGAGTTTTCATAACCCTTAGAAAATCCGTTTTTTTAAATCTAGTAATCAAATTTAAAAAATTTTTGTGCATTAAAATAGAAAGTTGTGAAAAAAACAATTTTTTAAATAGGCTGTTAACGGCAGAATTGCCTGCTCTTAACATTAACAGCAGATAATACTGTTAACAGCAAATTTTTTATCTGTGATCATAGCTTTACATTACAATATTTGTATAAACAAATTATGATTCTATTGCCAAAATTTTCATTGTATTTATAGATTTAGGTCTGTGACTTTTTCTGTGCCCAGAGTGTAGTTTTTACCTCAAAATATATCCAAAATAGATCTTTTGTTACTCTTTTCGTACACTAAGCCTCTCTTGGCATTAGCAAAATATTTTCAATGTGAGATGAAAATATGATTTCAGGTGAAATGGAAACATTTATGTTAAATTATTTTGTTAGACAAGGTTTTTCCTAATCGAGTTATTAATCAGCAATTTTTTGTGATATAAATGTAATGATATGTTTCTGTATCTGTAACTTTGATGTCTCATCCTTAGTAGAGTGCATTCTGCCTACCCTAGCATGGGCGTACCTATAATTATCAATTTATAAAATTATTTATAGCTTAGAACACATGTTTCAAAATTGAACATGTCGAGATTGCATTAAAACAATCATATTTTAGCTAAGTCAATAACCACGTCTGTGTTTTAGTAGTATACTTTAGCAATAATTCAAATAGATATTAATGGTGTATTTTGCAAAAAATAAAAATGTAGTTACCTATTAAATGATGTTAATTTAATTGGTTTTGAAAATTCATTAAAAATTATATGAACAGAATGGATTATAATAGAATATACAGTTGGAAAATTATTTTAGAAAGCCGATAAAATTCCAATTTCTGAAATGAAATGCAGTTGAAATCTATGTTGAATTTTTGGAGGGATTTCAATCATTAATTAGGGGGCCAATTGATGTTTATAAATTGAAAATTATTTAGATAGTATTAACTACTTCAAAAATATTTTCTGACAGACAGATATAAGAATTCTTTGGATCATTATATTTATCCTGTGCTTTAATCTATTATCATGAAAAGTTCACGTTAGCATAGTTGAGTGGAAATCAAATTATATCTCTTCTTTTTAAAAATATAGACTTTAATTTAAAAGTCAATGAATTTCTCAGCTTTTTCCATGACGATATAAATGAAATTTAAATTTACTAAAGAATCTCATCAAAATTAAAATATAAGATATCATTTTCGAGTTCCAATATTTACGTTTCGAGATTCACTTCAAGGGTTCGATCAAGGTTTTATCCAAAACCACAATATATGGAATATCATGGCACGAATTTTAACAGCGATTTAAAGTTTGATATAGGTTTTTCCAATTGATGTAGAAGTTGAATTTAAATTATTTTTTAAATGAAAGGGTTTTACCTTATGTCTATTAAAATATCTGTATTATCATCAAATTGTATTATTAAATTCTTTTATTCAACATATGGGGTTTATTTAATTCTTATGTACCAATGAAGGAATCTATTTTGGAGTTGGATAACAAACTTATGACAAAATAACGAGCAATAGTAATAATATTTTGAGAGGAATAATCTCCAACCAAGAACTATATGCGAGAAAGAAAACCACGCGTTCAGATTCCAGTGCAAGAAATATATATAAAAATTTCTTTCCTGAAGGAATTCTAAAAAAATATTAACTAAACGTTCTTATTTCTGATATTTTAAGTAAATAAGATCATCAGATGCTTTCTTTATAATTCTAATAAATTATTACTATTATTATTATATATAGATAGAAAAATTATATTTTCAAACGTAATATTGAAATAGAATCATTATGTTATAAGTTATTGTGCTTGACGATGGCAATAACAAAATTATCTCGCATGATTTTCTGATGGAAAACCTCAAGTTGTGTGAGCAAAATACTGAAAAATAGACAATAAATATACATCTCACCACTTAGGTTTTTAATATTTCTTAGTTCTGTAGAGAAATTTATATATTTAACAAATATAAATCAGTATTGACAACTTCCCAACAACATTCACTGGTAATATTTATTCACTTATGAATTGTTTTCAATTTTTAGTAACTTTAATAATTTTTAGTTTTAGGTCTTTCAAACTGCTTTTATGAGGAATAAAAGATTTTTTTGGAAGCTATTTGAACTTAGAACAAAATTTCTTCAACAGCGGAAGTTAATATTTTTCAAGAAGTAAATTATAAGAAAACGTCTTTAGAAGTAATTATAATTTAGAAGTTTTCTTTGAATAATGATGTTGTGGCACAAAATTACTTTTTATGTAAGACATACATCTTTCAAATTTCGTTACATTTCATTTATAATCACTTTACTTAGAATAACTCATTTCAACATTTTCCTTTAATCAAATTTGTTACTAGAAATTATGTTCCTCACAAATTATTTCTATAATGGGTACGTATGAAGATTAAAATTAGTTTATGTAAAAAAACGTCGATTCTAAGTCTTCAAGTTAGTAATTATGAAAATATAAATTGTTTTCCTATACATAGACTGTCAGAAACGTCCAATTTTTCAATCAAAATTAATGATTTTTTTTTAATATTTAATTTTAAATAACTGTTAATCTTAGAAAGTAGACGTTAACGTCATTTCTTAAAAATAAATATTTTATATTAAATATTTCACAGGTGGGAATGAAATAACACTTTCAAATTTAATCGCGACAACCGCTAAATTTTCGATCTACCTAAGCTTATAGCAAGTCTTGCATGCTACATGGCTTATGAA
Organism: Hofstenia miamia; assembly: GCA_900660155.1. Lineage (NCBI taxonomy): Eukaryota > Metazoa > Xenacoelomorpha > Acoela > Hofsteniidae > Hofstenia > Hofstenia miamia. The sequence continues at coordinate 921,760 of CABFPE010000184.1, forward strand.
TATGTCAGAGATTTTAAATTCAATAACTAAATGTTTCTGAGCTAGATCAAATCGCCCAACTTTCAATCCGTGCTTACTACAATTATGCGGACAGAACTATTAAAAACTAAAGAAAATTCGGATATTACAAAATATGTTTTAATATTCCTAAAGTTTGTACTTCGGATCTGGATCAACACATTGAGCACTGGTCAGCTCTGGTCGGATAATTCCGATAAACCAAAACGCTTGAAAAAAAAATGATTAAAAGTTTATAATTATTTTTGTTGATCCAGTTTAAGTTCTGAATTGTCAATTTTCTAAAGAAAATATTTACCTCATATTGGATTATAATAAATCTAGTTATATATAAATTATACAAAACTGAAATAGTGTAAAACAACTGGACCTGGAAACAAAAAAACCCTCCCATAAATTGGAAGAGTTAGCATGTAAATTACTTAAAATATAATATATATCAAACCTCTAATATTTGAGCTGCTCATTGGATTGGGTTTTTCTGCAATTTAAGCAAAGAACAATTTTTATACAAAACCGCGGTGCATATAGTTATTTTGGAACAACGATAAACTAAATATTCAATTATTATGGGTAACAAATGACTTGAATTAAAAGTCTGAAATATTTACCCTAGTAATTATTAATTATGCCAATAAATTGACAAATCCATAAATATTGATAGCAGGGCCACTGCATTATATCAAAACAATTGCTGTTAGTATCAGTTGGAATAAGTCATTATTATTTATGTAAATATCTGAGGCATTCCATGCTTATTGGGCCAGTAAATATGTAGACTAATTGACTCAATGTTCCTGCAGTAGAATAATTTTTAACTAAATGCACCGTTAACCAATGTACAAGGATATTTGGGTTGAAGAAACCACTTGATGCACACTGCATAAGGATATTTACCTGCAAATATGAGCATGCCTAGATCTGAATAATATTGTAATTAAATTTCATTGATTGTAATAAGGAGCCCTAAATATATTGAGGTACCTTGATTATAGTGAAGATTTGTCGTCGGAATTACGTTGTTCTGTTACGAAATCGTAATTCATAACAGTATGAAAAGACTGTTATTTCTGAGGTCAATATATTCAAATTAATTCAACTGTCTATTGCTAAATGAATCAGGAATATTCGAAACTATTTCTAATTTTAAAATGATTACTGAATAAACGACTAGACCAATCACGAAATGGAATTTAGCTTTGATGTCATGAAAGACGCCATCAACATTAGCTTACAAAATACTAGTAATTGGGGCTATTTTCTACTTCCTGCTGTTATATGAAGATTAATTATGGTGAAGAGTGTTAAACATATTTCCCCTATGGACTTTGAGCTGTGAAAGGCAAAATTCTTAAGATATTTGTTTTGCCGTACAACAAAGATTAAGTATGAATTCGAGTATGTCAAGGCAAAAGTAAATTTCATTTATTTCAGAAATAGGGCACTGACATTTCGTACCATCATTTTTCCCCACATCTTAAATAAGTTAATAGATTTAGGACAACCTTTCGAATTTTTGGCAAGTTATATACCGCCAAAGGGTACATGAAAAATCTGAATTACAACTTCGGTTTACGCAGAAAATAGTTAATGATTCAGGGAAAGCCAATAAAAATTACTATATTCCTGGGCTTAGATATATGGTACAGCTCAAAGATTATTAGAAAATAACAGAGAAAATATTTTCCTTAGGTTGATGATAAGTATGGAATTTTGGTATAGCATTTAAAATTTACATTTTAACTCAATCTGCAAAACGAATTAAGTTTCCCAACTTATGCCATTTTTAAATATTTGAGCGTTTGCCTATCTACCTTTGGCGTACGCAAGGGGCATGGTAGAATGTCCTGCGTCACATTTTTAAAATTGAATTTGATAGGATAAGCTAAAAATTTTCATCAAAATATTGTAAAAAGTATTTTCAATGTACTCATAATTTTTCGCTTATGTGACACACTTGTTCATGACTGTTACTGTTTAACAGAAGAAGATAAAAAAGAAATTCAAAACACAAACCTTCTTAAGCAAAATTTTTTCAATATTTAGGTCAATGTGTGTACGTATATACCAGCTTTTGGTTAAAATTTAGCCTAAAAAACTAGAAACAGTTATACGCAGTTTTAAGAAATTATATTCATAAAAATATTTGTTTATTTTCTAGTTCTGATTCACTATCTTTTCTAATGTGATCCAAATTTTAATTGATTCAAACTGGAGCCCAGAGATGGAATCGGATCCAACATTTTAGGATCCGATCCTATCCAGATCTGAAACTTCATGATCCGGATTCGATTCGATCTGATAAGAATTTATAAAAGAATTTTAGTTTTCGCTCCGAAATGGATGCGAATTTCAAACAGTATTCTAACAATAAATAAACATGGACTTAAAATATATTTTATGTTTTTTTCAAATACGAATAGAAAATTTTAGGTGCTTCAGCACCATCGTGAGATCAAAAATGGACATATAGGATATACCGAGGATGACAGAGTCGGTCTTTGGCCAAGGTATTGGAAAAATAGGACGACTTACGCATGTAAATCAACTCTAATTAGTGAATTCTATATAAATTAAGAGCAATGAGCTGAAAAATCAATGCTAAATTTTGAAATATTACAATAGTATCAAATGCTCTTCTAGTACTACAATCTAATACAGTCAATTTTGGCCAAGCGAATAAAAAAATTCAAAAATTGTTTTTGTTAACTATCATAAAATGGCCCTAAATGGTTAGGACTTAAATGGACCCAACCGGTGCGTGGACCTCAATTCTCGGCTAATATCCACCTACGTTTGAAATAGATTTCATCTTTTATCTGTAATTGCCCACCCACAAGAAGCAAATCCGATTCTGATTAGCGTGACTTTGATTATGAGAGGATAATTGCTCTAATCTAATCCTAAATGGTCATCAACTACGATCATAATATATTCATAGACTTTATTAAAATTTTATAAATTTTCATTTAGCTTGAACACAGAAAAACATCTATATTGTGATTCTCTAACTCTTTTTAGTTTTTGCATGCTATGATTTTTTGCATATTTTAGTGGTATGTGAAGAAGACAATCTGAAAAAAACCATATGAAGTTTAAGGCTCGAGGCATTTCAATTATATATATATATATATATATATAGGAAGTCAGGAGCTAGATAACATTGAAAATCACAATGAAACATTAAATATAGATGAGATTTTTCAATTTTGCAGAAAACATTGATGTAGCAGTAAGTGACTTAGAAGAAAAAATTTTGAATCTTCAATTTCTACTAGAGAAAGTACAACTTGGTTCATTAACCAGATTTTAGATTTCAATTTTCAATAAAATAAACAACACAGTGGGGAGCGAGCTATCTCGAAACATTATTCATACTAATTTTGATGCACCAAATCATGTACAAGTGGTAAAAACATCTTATTCTACAAATATATTTGTGGATGATATCTTAGAGGACTACTTTCGTTATACAAAATTGTAAATTCGTCAAAATTTAGTGGGACTGCTTCATTTAGAGATGCATTGAATTCATTGGAAGCAAGTAGATACACCTGAGCTTGAAGCATTTAGTTGATTGTATATAGTAGCTGGCGTTCATAAAGTATATGATTACAGTTTAGAAAAACTAGGTTCACCAATCCTTGGATTACCATGATGAAGAAAATATTTTCATTAATGAAGGGAATTTCTAGATCAAGGTGAAGGAAATGATCATGATAAATGTTGTCTAATGCCTTTTTGTCAAACAAATCACTCTTATCTTCATCCTAGTCTGACAATCAATTAGTAACTACTACAATATCACGATGATGTTTGAATGTATTAGAGTTGAGCTTGGAGCAGGCCTGCCTCAGAGGCTACTTGCGAGTTACCTGTGAATAGTGGTTACTGGTTGAGGAGTTGGGCCAGGTGGCGTGGGGCTGAAGCATGTCGCAGCCATGCAAATTTGCATATAATTATGTGAGCGTGAACTACGGTATGAATTTAGGTAATCATAGAAAATATAAAGGGATTTGTGTTTTTTTATTTGTGATTTCATAGATGTTGATATTTCATTGTATGCATGATTTTTAAAAGCATAATGAATTTTGATGGAAAGCTATCACAATTTGAGAGATTCTTTGATTTTGTAAAAAATGCAAGGTATATAGTGCGAACAGATTAACATATCCAATGACTAAATTAAGCAAATTGCTAAGCATATAACCTTATTCCTCTTCATTTTTATATTGCAATCTTACTGCACAGAAAACTAATTGAAATAGTAAATAGTGGCATGGGAATTAAGAGTCAAAGTTTTACCAAAATTTCATCTGCTTGGTAAAATGCTTTCAAAACCTTGTTTGAAGCTTCTTGAAAGTGTGAGCATTGGGGAGGATAGCGACTACAAATTTAACCAGCCTCCAACTCTTCGATCAAAATTTTTAGATTGTAGTAATTGTTATTTTTGCTTAAAATCTAAAGAAGAAATTTACAAATTTTCATATGTAAAAAACTATTTATACTGTTTTAGACTCTTTTAAATTGGGGCAACTTTGTTAACCTATTTTTCATTTAAATGAAATTTATCTTAACATTGCTTAAACGTTAAATAGTTGAGTTTGTTATGGTATTACTGCCCTATAAATTTTATTATGTCCAAGTCCAAAAATCACCATTTTGCAATGCTACTATGAATTGAGAATTGAAGTTGTTTCAAACAACAAGATAAAACTTACTTTAAATTAGCTACAAGCAATGAAAACAAGAATAGCACAAGAAATTGCAAATTTAAGAAAAAACGCAAAATGGATATTGCAAGACAATATAGAAATTTTAGTAGAGTGTATTAAAATCCTTCATAGAAAAGTTTATTTTTTTAAAGCTAAATTTGAGATTAAATACAAATTTTGAATTTTACTTTTCATTGAAATTGGATACTCGTTCCCATTACATATTTTAAATTATTTAAAAGCAACATTATTAAGTAAATTAATGCCCTATTATTGCTATGGCAAAGGTATGGCTTTATAAAAGTAATAATCATGAACCTTCTAAAAACTAAGTTGATCTTGGCTTTGCAAGGTGCTTATAGTGCATCTTACATGAGAATTTTATAATTATATTAGTAGTATTAAATTTTGGAAGTGTTTGCAGCAAGTAAGGTATTACGCTCGCTTCTCTGTACTTCTTTTGCTTTTTCATTTGCAAGTTCATCTACACAAATGTTTTTTGGTTGCTTTACAATTATATTTTTATGGGTTGGCTAACACGAATCGCATTTTCAGATTTGAACAATTCGTCACCATTTTAAAAGTTGGAAAGAATAACACGGAACCTGTTGTATAAACAATGAAATTCAATTACAAAATTTCACTTAGATTGAGATTATTAAACACACTTAAAGTGACATTCAATATAAAGATGTGTGTAATGTATCAATATTTACAATATGCACAATTTTTAAAGATATTTGGATATGAAACAGATCCGACATTTTCTGAAAATATAGATCCGATTCCATGTCCGATCCAATTCCATCTCTGCTAGAGCCCAACCAGAAATCTCAAAAAAAATAAAAGAGAGAGAGGTAGCTGTTTGACATAATTTGGTAATTTAGTGCAGTAAAATGATTATTTGAAGGACCATGTATGCAGTAATGTATATTCTTTTCATATTTTTGGTTTAGTAATCGCTTTCCTTTAAGTTAGAAAAATTAGAGTAACAGCCGCCCACTCCTAGCTGTCAGGAGTAAAAATGAGCTCACTTTTTTTCGAGTACGGTTTTTTCTATATATCATGTCATGTTGGATTAATCAATAACATTGATATTAATTTTTGGTAACATTTTTTAATGTTACATTGAACAATTGGACGGTGTGTTACACGTAACGGTTTTGTCACATGACAACCAATACATTACAAGTTAGCTAGTTATATCTGAAAACATACTTTTGTTTGTTTCGGTGCATTCAGTTTAAATTTTGAAGCGGGGCGGGTCGGGTTGAATCGGGTCAAAAAGTTTGACTCGCTTCCAGGACTGTTAACTATGTCCATTTGCCCAAGAGATAATGACCGAATCATAGCAAATACATTATCCAAATTTTTACCTCAGCTAAGGACTTACTGTTTGTCTGTTTGTTTGCCAGCAGGGTCTCTCAAACTTAGATCCCATTACATTTTCAGAGTGATCTAGAAGATAGAGTCAATTTTACGCATTACTATTGCAAACTACGCGGTGTATATCAATGCATATTATGATTTTTTACAATCGAGGAAAATAAATTTTATGGATTTACCTCCAAAGCATTTTTACGAATTTTAGCAAAAAATTTATGACTAATACGTGCATAATAGAGGGGCATAATCCAAACTTGCAATCTCTTATTGCTCTTGCAATGATCATTGAATATGCAATATTATTATCAATACTAGTAATGAGTTAGATTTTAGAAATTTGTTTGATTATCATTATACACTTCCATAACTTAATAATTCTATGGGAAAATGTACACATATGTGCATGCGCAAGTTCAGGCTTATACTATTTTCACTAACTTATATCCTCTAAGAATTATTTCAGAGTACACAGACTTTTTTGGTCAGATCATTATTAATATACGCAAATCTATCAAGGGCATCAAAAGTCTTTATGCAGATGTATACTAACACTATAGTTATTGTTCAAATCAATCATTATTGATTTACACTTGGTAAGCCAGATGTGTTAAGAAAATGTTTACCTGGAAGGTGCAATTGAATATATACAACAAGTAGCGTATAATGGCAATTAGACATTGGAATTTTACCTGTCAAATAGTGTCTAACGCAGCTGTATATTGCTATTACAAAACTTCATGTGATATCGCTTAACTCTTTCATAAATTTGTAATTGTAGCAACCATATAAAAATATAAAATTCATATAATCTTGAGAAAAAACAATTTATTAGTCGGTAACACAACTATAAGGAAATATATAACAAGAAATAATACATACACAGTAGAATGCGACATTCGAAATAATAAGAAATCTGAAATTTAAATTAGCTCTCTTGTAGAAATTAAGAAACAGTGCATATTTTGGCTCATTGTAAACAGCTAACATGTAATATATATTTACTCAAACCTGAGGAAAGTTGTGTGATGTCCGCAATTAAATATATTACTTGTGATTTAAAACAGTTATTTCTTGAACTCAAGTGCGGTGAAAGTATTTTTGAATTTGATATCATTTAATTACATCTGTTAAATTGTATAGCAGCATACTTAATTGAATTTACAAAACAAATAAACTTCAAGGGAAAATAAATTACGTTTGGAAGACACATTTTATTAAGTTAGGATGTGTTTGGTTTTCACAAATTAAACATTAATATAAGTGATAATATTTAGTCCAATATACATGTATTTTGTGCTTTTCAACACTTTTTGAGGGACTAAGAGGTTGCGCAACCGCTCAGAATCTTTGCAAAAATGAATTTTACTCTCTTAGCTATTAATTTTTCACCAAATTATTGTTTTAATCGAAGAAAATCATTGTTTGTGAGAAATCTGAAACATTTACAAGCGATGAAGATAGAATTTCTTGCTAAGACACGCTTTTAATAAGAAGAGGGGCTAAGAATCTGCTCAAAGGTCAATTGAGATGTTCCTTATAAATTGTTCAATGAGTTTTCGCAATAAATTCAGAAGGGCAGATGCCATTACATAGTTATAGAAGTTACTCACAATTTTAGTGTGATATATTTATGAGAAGCAGTGGTGTTAAAATTGATGAAATTTTACTGAACAGGAGATATAATCCTACTAGTCCACACAGCTACGACCTTGTCCACTTAGATAAAATTGTCAAGCGTGTGAAAAGCTTTTTTGGCCATTTACAAAAAAATTCTGTTTTTAGTAAAAAAAATATCTCAAATCACTAAAAAATACTAGATATTATATCTATTGAAATATTCTTAGAATATCCATAGGATTAAAACATCATCAAGGTCATCATTTTATCATATGTGTTTTTGCAGAAAGTAAATCGATTTTAGCAAATAGTTTACTGTAAAGTCCTGCCTCTGTGAATATGTTGCTATTGAGTGGGTTAATTACTATATTTATTTTCAAAATTATTTTCTTCATAATTTTGTAGCATTCAAATTGTGGGTCCAAGGCACGGTGCATAGAAATTTAATGTCATATGTTCGTATTTAGTGAGCCCTGATTATAATAAAAGGTACAGTTTGTGAATGCTTCGAAAATATATGTGTAAAATACATCTCGTTATTGCTAGGCGTCTGTTCTGTTTATTCGAAGATCTCAGATGTCTAAAAATGAAGTCATTGGCAATATTAATGTGGCATGCAATATTGTTTTTGGAATTGTAGTGTTAGCGAGATACAAAAATGAAGGCTAAACTTGATCGGCATGCTACAAAATAGAAAAGTGTGAAAATGGAGGTGCATATATTACAAACAAAAATAGAAAATCTTAATCACTAATACAGTATCATCAGAATATTCCGCTATAGACTTCAAATAAGCACATCAATTATAATTAGATATTAGGGTAGGACTCCCTGTAATCAAGCTATTTTGAAACGATCGCATATAGAGTATTGCTCATGTGATAGTTAGGTCTTGGTTTGAGAAAAATTTTGAAGTAATGAAACCATAACCTTGGCCCATTTTGGGCAAAAAATGTCCAAAATTTTCTCAAAACTGGCAATTTTTCAAAATATTATATCCATCAAAATGTGAATATATAGCAAGAAAATTCTCTTTGCATATATATTTGTAAGCCTTCCTCTAGGTAAAGAACTAAGGTCTAAGGAAAATAATGTTTGGCTATATTTGTATTTAAGGTCATTTTTGAACGCTGCTATCTCTTTCACAAAAATTCTCTATTAGTTACAAATGGTGTTCTTAAAATAGGGCTGAGTTTGAATCAAAAAAGTACACTGCGCAGGCTGGATTTATCCGGATTAACTGTCACATTTTAGGAGCCGCAACTTCTTATATTTTTCATATGAAATGACTTCTGCAGGTATTCATCTTCAGCAGTTTTTTATTTTCACGCATAAGCAATCTGCAACGATTTAATCAGTAATACACTCACATTAGCTAGCATTTGAAAGGCAAAACGTATAGAGTAACACAATTCAGTGCAACATCATAGCTACGTTAAAATAATATGCTGTGTTCTAATATATCCTTAAGCCAAGCATATTGGCCAGTATATCAAGAAAATTAAATATTTCCTGAAAGTAGACTAAAAAAGTTTCAAAATATTTTTCCTATCTCGAAGGGAACATAAAATACTACCCTTCCATTAGCATTGTCAGCCCCGGGCTTTGAGGTTCCTTTTAACCCTGCGTGGAGCATTTTTGGCCAGAGTTACCATATTTTTCTTAGTTTTTGCATAAACCATTTCAGATTTTGTTTTGTCATCACGAAATATTTTAAAAATTGTGGAAAGTTTGCAAAAAATATACACTCACGATCAAGTTTCATAATAGTTTCTGATCCATTATTAATATTTCAAAAATATACAAATAGTAGCCCTATAAATAAATATCAACAAAATGAGTAACTAGTGAAAATCTTGTAGGAGGGTGTTTCTTTAAACTAATTAACAATATTTTTAAAATTACATGTGAATTTGTGACCTCATGAAATATTTAATATAATTCAATTCTAAATCTGCACAGCTGAGATTGCAAAAAGCAGCTGCAAGCAGTTAATTGTCACGTGATGGGTGGGTGACACTAACTCATATAGAACATTATCACTTTGAATTCAAGTGCGTTAATTTCAGAAATCACAGGTGTACGATTTTTTTCTACATTCGACCTTGGCTGAATTTTGCCGTTGGCTATAAGAATTTGAAAAGAATGGTGCATAGTAAACAACTATTTCAAAGACAACTCGTTGTAGCTAGTCCATCTTGCAAAATAGTTTTTTAAAAAAACTTGCTAAACACATTGTAGGCGATAATTTACTAATTGTTCTGTAAATTATTGTGGAATAACAATATCAAGCTCTAGAAATCTATCAAGACATAAATGAAATTTAATAATGGATAAATTTAAAATTAATGTAAAAATGTTGAAATAAAATATTGCAAGTTGAAATAACGAAAATTATAAAAATTCAAATTGCAATATTGTTTAGCAAAAGTCAATAGTCATTCAGAAATCACGCGATCAACTCATGGAGAACGATATCTTATGTATATATTTTGAGAATTGAGAATCAACAGCCACTTTCAGAATTCATCAAAGATAACTCAAAGTGAGAGTAGCTCTTCTCAATAAATGTAATGGGCTATTGCAAAATTCAAAAACGATGAATAGGTTGTGACATAAAAAAGTCCAGATAGTGTTTGGATGAGACATGTCCATAATTGCTATTTGATGAAAGTTCAGTCTAAATGACATTGGAATTAAGCATGCACTATAAATTATTTATATGCATGATGTTTACTAATCAAATTTAAATTCCCTTTGTACAATAATCAAAACTGAATATGACCATTTTCCTTAGGTATATTACAGCTATAATTTACAAAACAAATGCAAAAAAATTATCGTCGAAAAAATCATTCCTAGTAAATTATGAGAAAAACGAATAATTGCTAATGTTCCAAAGAATACAAATATGTAATTTATATATATATATATATATGAATATATATATATATATATATATATATATATATATATAGTTGAAGGATATTATATTTTAGTTGGCTGTATAGATAAATTGAACAATTTCTTAAGAAGAGATTCAGAGAAAGCAGAATTTATGATTAATTGAGATATCAAAAGCTTTTTCACGATCATAATCTAAAAACATTAAATCATATATTGAAATTTCAATTTCATATTCATCGCTAAAGAAATTATTGTAATGAGCGTATTTAATACCTTCATTTCTTTTTAATGAAAAATGCGGAACCAGATTGAAGGTATGGCCATGGGGTCATTCTTAGGACCTACCAGCAATTTTTGCCAAGGATGTAATAGAAAGTGGGTTTGATGATACAGAATTTTTACTTTATCAAAGATATATTGATGATATATTTGGAATATTTCATACTGAAGAAAATGACTTAAAATTTGAAACTAAGCTAACAATATATATTGCCTGAATTAAAATTAAAAATGGAATTAGAAGGCTTTTACATCTGAGCTATACATGAAGATTACAAATCTGGTCTATGTATTCCATTTTTATTTTATTGTGATGGAAAAGATAAACCCAACACCATCATATTTATTGTCAATTAGGAGCTCTCATTCCATTCAAAATAGCGATCAAATTCTAACCTCGTTAACGTCATCAAGAATATATTGAAATAAATGTGATCTCTGTAGAAAGACATAAATTGGTGTGACTATTTTAAAAAGTGAAAATCCGAACAGATTTTTGGACATAGTATCAATCCAAACAATTTTAGCATATTTTTAAGATCAAACAAGTAAAAAATATCCGTAGCCTTAGTAATTCAAGATAACGAAAAATCAATGATCTTTTGATGACTAGGAATCATCTACTGTTATTGATCTTATCTTGAGTTGATTATTAAGTAATTTTTGTTTGTTGTAGCTTTAATACAAATGTGTTCACCAATTTCATGATGCTTAGATGTTTGTCATATCTCAAAATTTTCTTCCATTATTTCTTGGTGATGTAAATATATTTCAGAATTTAAATGTCTTCTTTTGTGTTCTTTCATCTTTGTGCGCAAATGACTCTTACTTTCCCCGATATATATATATATATATATATATATATATATCCACTGCAAACGAAGTATTAGGCAAGTCCTTTTTTCACATGCTATTTGGTGAAGGCAACCATGCTTTATTTGATACATTACTACACTCATTCTTTTAACTTCCGTACCAAAATATTCAATTTTCATGTTTTTTGAGGAGAAAATTGAAAAAAAATCGATTTTCAAGTGAACCAAACTATCATGCAATTCCATTGAATAACATTTATTGCGTGGCAATAAGACGTCTTAAAGATAAGTATAATGAACAGTAATGTAAATCATAATACAACAATTCGAACGTGTTCATTGATGCGTATTACTTTGACATGTAACCATCTTTCCTCTGTACCAATGTGATGAGTAAATCACCCATTGATGACGTCAAATGTTGAATTTCTGCAGGTGTAATAGACTTCGAAGCTTTCATAATTGCTTTCCATAACTTATCCTTGTATGTATACTGTGCACTATTTGAATAAACTCGTCTTTTCACGATGGTCCAAAAGTTCTGTACACAGTTTAAGTACGGGAAGGAAGCTCGAAACTCCATAACTTGATCTTTTCTGTATCTTCTTGACATAAGCCATTCCGCGATGAACTCGGATGCCTGACTAGGTGCGTTATTCTGCATGAACATCATATTCTTGCTCTGAGATACAGGTTTTTTCTTAAGCCACTCTATGAAGTGTTTATCCAAAAATTGGTCGTAGTTGGGGGAGTTCATTTTAACACTTTCCGCAACTCTAAATGATTTCAATAAGTTCATTTTCGACAATCCAGTTGGTCCTATCCGCGTGAGCAAATTTCAATGTTTCATCGCTTTCAATATCATTTGAAGCTTTCAGAATTTTTACCGTTGTACAGCCAAATTTGAAAAATTGAAAAAATCAGTTCCTTTGAAAGGTAAAGCTAATTTCCTAGAATCTTACACAATCTAGTTACTAGGATTTGGCGTTGAGGATAAGCATAAAAGATCTGAAGAAGCTTCACGTCGTGTCTAGCTGATTGTGAATGAAGTAGTGCCAAGAATTAAACATCAATATCAACTTTTACTAAAACAGTTCTCGAGATTTTGTAATCAGTTCGACTCCTCGATTTCAATGTAAATTTAAAATCTATGTTTGAATTTTAGTATCCATAATGCTTGATGCATGAGGTAGGCCCAGTTGTTTTAAGTTTCTTGGCATGAGGTGATCTACCCCCAAAAAATCAACTTCGGATAATTATTTCGTTGGTGTTCTGCTGTGCACCAAGTTGAAATGAACAATATCACTGAGAAATTGAACCTTTTCTAAAATACTGTTTCCTTTGATTACTGCTCTTTAAGTCAATTACAAGAATAGATTCTCAATCTTCCTGGTGGTGTCCTGGCTAATATTTGTCGGAATTCAAGCAATTGAGCAAAGGATTTCTATTTGTCCAATTACAGAAATTTGTGCTATTTGAAATTTATTTTTTTGGGATGCTACATGTAGTGGGAGTTCTTGCCCTTTCTGATGTCGTAATTTTAATGGCAATTCAACATTTCCAATATTCTGTTCAGCTAAAGATAATAACATTTAAATTAGATCAATTGAATTAATGCAGATTTTCAAAAATATTTGATAAAAATGAATATATGGCTGCAGCATTTCTGATGTAGAGTCATTCTTAGTGCAGGCATCGATATATTTGTCTTCAATTACAATTCACTGTCATTTATACGCTAAGTGCTAATGAGAGGTACTTGTTACGCCACAATGAACTGTTTTAACAAAAATAGTATATTTCCGTAATACTGGAAAAGTTTAATGAGCTTGCTTCACCTCTAAGCCTATTTCAAATAGTTCAAGATGTTACACTCATCATTTTTTCGTGAAATGGAAGCATTGCAAAAGTTTAGAGGTGAAACTTTCGGAAATTTATAAATAAGGGCCACCCTAATATATATATATATATATATATATATATATATATATATATATAATATATTTAGCTATCCATGATAAAAAAATCAAACTAGTATAAATTACATCCAAGTTAGGGCTAATACAAAANAATATATATATATATATATATATATATATATACCTTACATTAAGTTGAATCTTAAGCCTCGTTTCGATAATAAACAATAATAGTATTTTAAGATTAATTTGACAATGTCAATCTTTTTGACGTTGATTGATAAATCCGAGCATAATAAGTGCATAATTTGACAATATAATCCTCTAATACTTTAAATTAAAATCTTCTGCATTGAATCAGTGTTTTCTATATATCCAGCAATGATATTTATCTGAATAGTTCAAAATGACAAATTCTAATTCTAATAAAAAGTACAGATTCCTTATTAAAACATTCCAATGACGCAAACTATACTCTGAAAACTTTATAGTTGAAACTTCCGGGAAGCTTTTTTAGTTTTTCAATATTTCTTAAAAAATTTAAAATTTTCCAAATGCTAACCATCACTGTCTGTGATGACATAAACGCTGACTTTGAGTACAGCGTCGCCGCCACTTAGTTTGTCATGCATATCAATTGAAAAAGAAATAGTTTTGGCTCATTAGTATTTGTCTGCCTGATAATCTGGACCTCAGGCATAGAAAGCATTTGAAATTTGAATTTTCAGCACAGCCGGAAATTTTGCAAAATTTTGTCCAGAGGAAATATCAACCGATTTGCAAATTTCTCAATATTATTGGAGAAAATGGTTTGGAAATATAAATGAAGTTCATGTGGGACAGCCTAGAGTTATAAAATATTATTAAAAGTTTACGAAGAAATGAAATATGTATTTGACCTACAAAATTTTTTATTTATAACTGTTTGAATAAAATAACATTAAGTATGTGCTTTTATAATTCATAATCACTCACGAATTTGATATTTACATTTGCATTAGAAGTCATTCCGAAATATTGGTATAAATATTAAAAGAATATTTAGAACAAATTCACATTATATTAGTTCAACAACAATAATTGTTTGGGAAAATGAACTGAATTGTGAAATGTTTATTAACCTAGAGTAAATCCAGTGTACGCTTAATGTTGTAGTAGTCATTGCTAATATAGCTCTCTTTCTAATTCAATGGAAATTTAACACGCCTCTCAAAGGCAGCAACCACATTTTGAGAACAGTAGTGCTCCATCAAAAGCCAAATTTATGGATTTTTTGGTAGTCTGCCAAAAATCTACATCTTAGTAAAATAGGCTGAAATATATGTATATTAGAAAAATATTGTTTACTAAATAGCTTTGAAATATTGCATGATTTAGTGATGAGGTATTTTTTTAAGATTTTATAGTTTATCTTACAGCATCGAAATTAATATATGAATAATTGAGGGTGAAATGAAAAAGGAAATTTACATTCAGCAAAGATGCAATGTTTCTATATTTATTTTTTAAGTAGTAAATTTGAAGTTGACTGAAGCAATCTTCGAAAAATTATTCAATGGATATAAGCAATAATTGTTAAATTTCGCAAATCACTTTTCAAAAGAAATTGTTCAGCTATTATTTTAATGTAGTATTTCTCATTGAGTTCTATGAAACACAAAGCATGATTCAACTAAGGAATTGATACAGGTTCTTAACCCTTCTACGTCGTTACTTTTGAAATATGGGCATCGTCGTTTTGTTACCCCAAATTATAAATGCCATGTTATTTAATATAAAATAAGTTTTAAGAATTGTGTTCAATCTACATAAACTCTTTTACTTATAGCATGCGGTTTACAACAAAATTTGAAAGCTTTTCTATAGTATTTTGTAAATATTTACATGGAAAAAAGGCATCTTCTCCGTCGTTTTTCAAGTGGAGACCTTGTCTTATTTAATATCATAGAGTCACTTATCTATTGACGCATATAGTCACAAATGTATTTGATGCAGGTATTAATACAATTATTTATATTGTAAATAAAACTGCTAAACATTGCTGCTATATTTAGCATGAGTAGGCATTTAGGTTGATATACAAAGTTATAGGTTTTTGTGGGTTTAAAGGAATTTCCCGTGTAATTAGGGACTGTGGGGTTACAGAAACACCCCAAACGACGTGAACGGTTAAAATATGATTTAAAAATTTGCTAGACACTATGATAAACTAGAATATGGATCTAGAGATTCCGGAAATGAAAAAGATCTATTTATACTATTACTATATAATCTAGTATTATAAATGTAATTAGATTGAAAGCAGCTTGCATTTTATGCAAAATGTCATGCTGCACAACAGTGCACTATATTTAGGCCTTAAAGATTTTGCAAAGAGATTTGCTGAGATATGTATTCAAAAAATACCCTTATATTTTAACCATTTGAAATAATTCAATAAAGTGGTAGCAAGACTTTAGAGGTAGCCTTGGTGGTAGCGAACATCTAATTACACATAATCAAGGCTTCTCTACCATCTTGTATTTGGATTGTGCAAAGCAAATAATAAACGCATTAATATAACACGTCTCTCTAAGGAAATACAATCTTAGCAAATCCATCCAATTTGCGAAAACGTAAATTTATAAAATGCAATTAGCTATCATTCAATGTCTATTCTTTTTGGAATAAACAACATTTTCTACCAACAATTCAACATTGATTTTCAAATCAACTTGAAAGCATAAATCCTTTAATGTTCCGCTGTGTAATTGCAGAATTACCTGTTCATAATAAGAAAACGGGAGTATTGTCCACTTAATGAAATAATGATTGATAATAATTAACCCAAAGATTTATTCTGGAACATTCAAATTTATGGCTTTTTATTTGGAAATATTGTTTGAGACAATTCAAATTTTAGTTTATATGGAGCTCGGCAAAAATAAAAAGAGCTAAATAATTGCAAATCGCGAATCCCTGTGTTTAAAAAAAGTAGTTTAATGCAACACTACATAATTGGAGGTTTTTCAATGGATTATTTTCATCAATTGAAAAAGGTTAAGAAAACGGAACATGTTAATAGAGAATAGGGAAAGCAAAGTAGAGTCCTGTACATATGTGAAAGTACTTTCAAGAGAAAAAGCGAGTATTAAATAAATGATAGTTGCTTATGTATGAAAAAAGCTAAGACAGGAAGAGTGTTTCTTATTTTCAAATGGAAGGTTAGATTATATCAGATAGAATGCTTTTAAAGAAAGGCAATTCTGATAATTTCTTAAAATGTTTATTATAATTTTTTAGTTTTTTAGAATTAATTCATTAACAATGGAGTGGACTTAAGTAATTTAAGTGAATATATATAATAGCAGACTGCAACATTGTACATAGAAGTTTGGGACCTTAAAATGAATTTTAATATCTTAGATCTAAATTTTATATTATTATATCTTAAAACATATAAAATCAAAACTATGAAATTTGAAGGATACATTAATTCATGTCCATCTTTCCTAAGTACGCCAGTGTCAATTGCAATCTGATAGAACTTGCTGGTCGATGGGTACTATTTGTTTATATAAATCCATTTATGGAAGAAGGCTTAAAAAATTGGCATGAAGTCCTCGTTCACCTTGGTATTATAAAGTTTCTGAAAAGTGAATTTGAGTCTAGATTTTCATTCAGGTATTGCATATCACTAAATTTTTTGCTTGGTAGTTGAGATAGAGACTTTCTCCACACTTATTTCTTCTAATATAGAACAAAAATAGCTAAATTAGAAATTCTGCATGCAGTGATACCCAGTTAATTAGGATCTAACTGAAAAATTTAGCTGTTTATCAGTTCAAATTATTTTAATGTAAATTTAAACTGTTTTATTCAAAGAAATCGTTAAAATAACGATATTGTTATAAGAAGTTGTTTTACTCTGAGAATAAGTTTGAAATATACCTTTCAGCATGAACATTAGGAGTTGATGGACGTAAACAAAATAAAATTATTGCAACCTCTGAAAGTAATCCGCAAAACACTTGAAAACTGATCTCAAATCGTCAATTGTCTGGATACATTTTGGAACGAACCAAACCTGAATCAAACGTTCTGAATCCCTGAAATGAAAAAGCGTGGTCAATTTTGATGTTAGATTACTCAATTGAATTTCCTGGAATTGGAAAATCTTCAAGGAAATCTGATACAGTTTAATTTTCATTATCGCCACAATGGCAACCAACCAATAAGAATTCAGCATTACTCCCACACATACACATAATTCAATGTAAAGTAACATAGCAAAAAAGAGTTCAAGAACAGTTAAAAAATAGAGTTATATTATTTCTGTTAAAAAAGGTTAATTGATTTTCAGTTAAACCATCGGCTGGAATTAGCTTTTATTTAACCAAATAGTTAAACTGTTAGTTTAACTGACGAGTTATCTAGGAATTATTGTCTGCCTGTGAGTTTTGCAATATAAAATAAACTGCAGAAATCACAATAACTTTTATAAGTTCGATTGCCTATCGAAATTTAATTACTTTTAATAATTGGATAAATGAAAATTTAATGAAATCCCTTCCACCATGCACTTTCGCAATGGCATTAAAAATTTATTTTTCAACATGTCGGGTTTGTGAGAAGTCCCGGATTGTTTTTAATTTAATTTCAAGAGAAACAGTGCGTTAAGTGGAAAAACAGAAACCAATATCAAAGCCAAATTAACGTCAATAACGTCGCTGAGTTTTATCATTCGTGCATAAAATTGGATTTGGATATGACGTACGTTAAACAGTAAAAATAAATAGCGCAAGCCGAAAAGCAAGTTGTTTATCCCTATTGAAAGTTAATTAATCTTATAACAACATGGGCTGGTAAGGTAGCTTAGCAATGCAAAATTGCAATTTTTCAGTATTTGTGTTGCGGTAAACATTTGCATGCTGGGAATTGCTTAAATGAATTGGTCAAATTCAAGCTCTAATCAAACAGACTAAACGAAATGAAAATTACAGTAAATTAAGGAATCTGCAATAGCGTGTTTTCAAAATCTTATGAATTTTGCTTAAAATATTCATGTATAACGGATGATTTTTTAAATGTTAATACCGCTACAAAGCAATGTAACTTACTAAAGACTAAGTTATATACATATATATATATATATATAGTATAAAGTGAATTCACAAATATGTAAAATAGTAATATGGCATGTTTATGATAGTGAAGTCGGAAATGGGGGATGAGTGGTCCGTAGCCCCTCCAAAATTTCAGAATGAGGATATGGATCCGACGCCACTCGTTTGTGGAAGATCTAGTTAATTTTAAATTTGTTATCTTCTTTTTGCATAATTAGTTATTACATTTCATTCATGATGGCCAATATAATTTTATCTGATATACAGTATTACATCTGGATCTCCACAAGTAAATGCTTTTCGGAATTTTGTATGTATTCTTTGTTTTGGCCAGTTTTTCGAAAATTTATAACATTAGAATTATTTCAATTTTGCTGAAAATTTTAAATGATAAATACAGTGCGGACCCCATTAGTGGGACATTCGAGAAAGCACTAATTAAGCATCTCAAAAATCTATTCAGAGTAAAAATGAAATGCTATTCAAACTAAAACGAAAAAACTAATATTTTCTGTAGATGTTGTCTAATTGTGCGTATTTTGACCAAAATACCATTAGATCAACTTAGTTGGATTTTCAGCCGAATTATATGATGGTAAAGCTTGTTGAGACGCGTAAAGATACTGCATCCTTTTAACTGATCTTCCTCAACTCAATTGAACAACAATATGTACACTGGATAAATATGGTTTATGTATTCGTCTAATTGAAACTTTCGACGCTCCTGTAACTCTAGAAATGTCTTTTTGAGTTAGTAGTCAGCCCCTGCATTTTGCTAATGAAAGCGAAGCAACCGTTCAACAGAAGTATGTGCAATAAAGGTATCAAAAGAAACAAATTGATTTAAATTCATTTAATACCTGCTAAGAAATGCATTAAAATCGCCATAGCGAATTATCNGTGTTGCGGTAAACATTTGCATGCTGGGAATTGCTTAAATGAATTGGTCAAATTCAAGCTCTAATCAAACAGACTAAACGAAATGAAAATTACAGTAAATTAAGGAATCTGCAATAGCGTGTTTTCAAAATCTTATGAATTTTGCTTAAAATATTCATGTATAACGGATGATTTTTTAAATGTTAATACCGCTACAAAGCAATGTAACTTACTAAAGACTATTATATAAGTTATATACACATATAATATAGTATAAAGTGAATTCACAAATATGTAAAATAGTAATATGGCATGTTTATGATAGTGAAGTCGGAAATGGGGGATGAGTGGTCCGTAGCCCCTCCAAAATTTCAGAATGAGGATATGGATCCGACGCCACTCGTTTGTGGAAGATCTAGTTAATTTTAAATTTGTTATCTTCTTTTTGCATAATTAGTTATTACATTTCATTCATGATGGCCAATATAATTTTATCTGATATACAGTATTACATCTGGATCTCCACAAGTAAATGCTTTTCGGAATTTTGTATGTATTCTTTGTTTTGGCCAGTTTTTCGAAAATTTATAACATTAGAATTATTTCAATTTTGCTGAAAATTTTAAATGATAAATACAGTGCGGACCCCATTAGTGGGACATTCGAGAAAGCACTAATTAAGCATCTCAAAAATCTATTCAGAGTAAAAATGAAATGCTATTCAAACTAAAACGAAAAAACTAATATTTTCTGTAGATGTTGTCTAATTGTGCGTATTTTGACCAAAATACCATTAGATCAACTTAGTTGGATTTTCAGCCGAATTATATGATGGTAAAGCTTGTTGAGACGCGTAAAGATACTGCATCCTTTTAACTGATCTTCCTCAACTCAATTGAACAACAATATGTACACTGGATAAATATGGTTTATGTATTCGTCTAATTGAAACTTTCGACGCTCCTGTAACTCTAGAAATGTCTTTTTGAGTTAGTAGTCAGCCCCTGCATTTTGCTAATGAAAGCGAAGCAACCGTTCAACAGAAGTATGTGCAATAAAGGTATCAAAAGAAACAAATTGATTTAAATTCATTTAATACCTGCTAAGAAATGCATTAAAATCTCCATAGCGAATTATCGCTTTGCACAAGGCTTTATAGTAGGTCTTGCTTTGCCCCAATTAACATGACCGGAACTGTAGTTCTTTGACTGATTGTATTCAGCCTGGCATAGATTATCTACAAATTAAATAATGGATCAAGTGTTCATAATTGAACAAACTTAGTTATTTCAAAAGAGCACTTTTACATAGGATGACTGGAAAATCTAAAAAATTTATCAATGTAAAACTTATGTTAAGTTACTATTATGCGGGAATATTGAATATCATTCCTGACATTGATCTAAGAGACATTCTTCAGTGATGCACTCCAGATGCCATTTTTTAATTTTTGCGAAACAAAATCATTAAATTTCACATCATTGTATATTAATTTACACATTTACTTTGACTAATTTCGATAATACCAACATTAATTTTAATATTTTCTAAAAATTTTCTTTATTCTTTAGATGACCAAATGATAAATGGGTTTTTCCAAAATTGATTTTCAATTTGTATATTAATACACTTAGAAAAGTCATTCGTGTTGTTAACAAGGATGCAACAATTTGAATTTCCTGGCCCCACAGGAAATTTCTAGTCACATCACAAATCCCCACAGGACCCACAGGTTTTCTCAAATAGCACCAGAAAATCCCACAGAAAGATTTTGCACAAGAAATGTGTGCGCCACCGGAAAATTCTGGGCCCATTCAGTCACTTCAAAATCAATCCTCGCTTTGCCCTGCTTCATCGATTGATTGCGAGATTAGATCCTGAGTAGTGAACATTTCGACCGTTTTCATAAGGCAAAGCACAAATATTTTACAACTATTCAGCAGTTTATTAGAAACAAAAAATGCAAACAAAATAACAACGACATAACATCATAACAAACATAAAAAATCACCTAATCGCATTCCATATCATCACTACCATGAGCATCAACACACTGATCTTCAGAAATGGTCTGACTGCCAGCACTAAGAACAATAATCACATTATACAATTTGCGCAGTTCATTCAGCCTTTCATTTGCTATTTGATAAATCATTGATTTTAAAATAATTGGTTGCATTCTTCGACGCAACGTCGGCAGTATATATATATAGGATTAGGGTCTCGCCTTTTGGCCAAAACATGTTTATATACAGTATAATCCACTTATTACAAGTTCCCTTTTTACTACGAGTAACATTTTTAAACACACAAATCCCCACAGGACCCATAACCCACACTATTTGGACCCACACCACACCGCATGTGGTGTCGTGTGGGTCCATGCGGGTTGTCGGCTGTGCGTTTGCATCTCTGGTAGTTAAAAGTTTTTCAAATATTTTTTATAAGAGTTGTGTTTTGTTAATTGGTCAGTCGTTCGCTGAATCTATCCGGTATCCTTTCTTGCATACTCTACACTTATCAACTTATCACTTACCTCAGATCTTCTTCGGAAGTGGCTCTTTATTTTTCCCACCTTTCTGCTTCGAAATTTACGATGTACAATCTATCCACATCTAAGTTTAAGTCAATAGTAATAAAATTAGGAAGATGAAGAATAATTACAAGTGTGTGACCTCCTATATTTCAACAGACTCGAATAAAAATATTATATAAAATATCTTTGATTTCATTATACCTCCGTACGAAGAGTCGCTTTAGAACAGATACTAAAAAGCTGATTAGATCTTGAAAATTATTTAAAATCCAACATCACATTTCAATTTTAATAGAATTATATTGTTAGCTAACTATGTACAATTACCTAAAGTAACTAATTGAATGACAATTAGAAGAAAGTAAAAAATTATTTGAATAAAGTTTTCTGGAGATATTTTGCAAATGAATAATTTTATTGTGTGCTTTTGTAATATTTCATTTAATTTTTATTAGTTGCTCTTTTTATTGTATTTGATGTGTAATCCGATTACTTATAAATATCTATGCAAACATTTAGAATTAATTAAATGAAATAATGGGGTGTTAGTAGAGATTATAACAATATATATATATATATATTAAACTTTCATTTCGAAGTGAACTAATTAATTCATAATAACAAATAAAATATGAAAAGCAGTGCATTGACCGGCCTTTCTAATATTGTAAGTAAATGAATTTATTAAGAATTTTTGGAATTAAGAAATTTACTTAATTCTTTTGTTAAATCATTAAAAATGTCAGCTCCTCTTGAGAAAACCCTCATAATGCCATATCTATTTTTTATTATTTGTGTTTTTATGTACTGTGAGTGTCTTTTGCTGAATCTAAGATTTTGGTTTAGGAGTGAACGCGGAAACATGATATTTGTTGACGATACTATTCTAACGAAGTACCATAAAATTAAATGGCTACATAATTTGTGGCTTTCATGATTTTCAAGTCAGCATAGTATTTATATTTAGGAAATTGCATAAATTGTGCAATTTTGCATCCAATTCGATTATTCAATTTATTACAGAATTTAATTTTTTTCCCAATAGAGCATTAATCAATAGCCTACTATTCTGTATGTTTATCTTCTAGTATATTTAATTAAGAAATCTTGTGACAATCATTTTGAAGATTTTCTAATGGTTGAATTAATTAAAAATGAATTGGGACCACGAGGTGAAACCAAAAGAAAAGGCCCTCAGTCCCCGGCAGGCCTTAATGGTCAGAAGGTGCGAAGAATCTCCAGTCAGGTGGACTCCACAATCGGGTGTGTGGACTCAAGAAGTGGCAGTATAGGATCCACACAGACCAATGGACAACGGCACAAGTGGACAGATGAGCAGAACAGGACAGCATTGGAGTGTTACAGAAAAAGCAGGCCAGATGAGAGGTGTTACAGGAAGAGAATGTTGGAAGAATGGAGGAAGGGAGGAATGGGATTAGAAGTTACAGAGCAGAGGCTTGCAGGACAAGTGCGAAAGTTACAGTTGGATGAGAGTAGGGGGAAAAGAAGAGTTGACATAGCAGTACCAAAGGACAAAATGTAGAAAGGAAGGAGAAAGAGAAGATAGACAAGTACAGAGAGTTAGCAGAGGAAATAGAAAGGCTGTGGAACTTAAAAAAAGTTTAAGTAGTTTCTGGTAGTAGTAGGAGCAGTGAGTAAGAAGCATACGAGATACTTGGAAGAGTTGGGAGTACCAACGTGGGGAGGGGCAGTAGCACAAAAGCTACAGCTAGAGTCCTGAGGAAAACTCTCAGACTCTCTGGGAACTGGTGCGTTCCACGAGCTGAAAGGGATACCAGCATAAGCTGTGCGAAGTAAGAATAATAATAATATAAAGCCTAAGAGATTGCATCAAAAAATGGTATATTTAAGGAAGTTATAAAAATGCAGATATAAAAATTAGTTTACTTCCAAAAACGTTCGATCATAACGTTTTGATTATTAATCAAATATCCTTCTAAAGATTAAATCGATACTGAATATATTTTGATGACTCACGTCAAAAAATTAAAAGCTGCGTTATTGTTGAATTCCATTTATTAAGTTAGACTAATTATTTATACAGTTTTATAGGACTTCAATAAGCATTTTGCTACAGCTTAAAATTAATATCGTTGACATCATTTCTTCACAAGTAGTTAAATTAGAAGACAACACAACGGTATCTGTCAAAAGAGATAGGGCTAAGGATTTTTCAATAATGAAAAACTTTTCAAAATTATTGTAAATAGATCATTCTACCACATCTATTTTTGATGCAAAATTCATTTAACTGCATTGTTACTATCCATTAGTATCTATTATATTCTTGTAGCATGCCTCACCCACTTTTTTAGCATTCCATAAATCCTGTATTTTTCTAATGTCAATTTGTAATTATATGATTTATCCAAAAATTTTTGTATTTTTTACTTTTTATTTTTTTTGAAATCTGAATCATATGTAATCAATCCATAAGGAATTTTAGTTAAAAATCAATTTCTAAGGCCTCCATTAAAACATCCCGCGCCAAACGGTGTGTCATTATTATTACTTTTAGCTTGTGTGCAAAACAAAGTATGCGATAACAGTAAACATATCAAAGTCAGTGCGCATAAACACCGTTGTTTTTGGGCTTATGTTAATTTTTTATTTTCAGGTTAATAAATTTAAATATTATTAAGTCTCCTACTTAAGTAAATTAATTATTTGATTTTTATGTTCAACTAATTGCTTTAATATTGATTTATTTATTTATGAAATAAATCATTTTTTTATATACTTCTGTTTTTACCAAGTTATTTTATTTGTTATAATAACAGCAATGTTTAGCTTAAAAGATTCATTCCTAATAAGAAAACTAAAAATTCAATATATAATAGTTCATTGAAGTAAAAATTATGAATTTTAATTTTCTTATTTTATTAAAGAGAATGATTTGCTTGGTAAAAAATTCCTTGTCGGAATGATATTGTAAGCATATTGCAAGGTCAAACTATATATATATATATATATATATATATATACATATATACATATATATACATATATATATATA
>CABFPE010000184.1:947044-972520 GCA_900660155.1 Hofstenia miamia
ATATATATATATATATATATATATATATATATATATAAGGGTCCTCGCTAAATATACTACAGTACTTTTTTAATTTTTTGCACAAAGGTTGTATTTATTGACATTATTATGTATCGACTCTAAATGCATACAATTTCTAAAATTAAAGAATGCTTCAAAGTAACTGGGTTATATTCTCATCTTAGGTGTAGTGATGAATGAACACAATGTGGTTCAAATTGGGGAATATCTTGCTTTTCCGCAGAGAGATATTTGTTTTTTCAATCATGATATTTTTGTATGAAGATTTTGCTTTTTTGCTTTATAATTCAAAGTGTTTCTTAATTTATGAAATCTTGCGGAATTTGTAGCCTAGCTAGAAGTGTTGAAACAATTCAACTGTGACAATCTTGTTGCGATAACAGAACTACATTAATGAAAAATTCATTCTTTTGCTGGGTACCTCCCGCAGGCAATTCCTGCTGCCACCCGATACAATTGTGATTACTGTTCAACTTTCCGCACTTTTTGATATTTATAAAAGTTTTAGTATTTCAATTTATACGTTCCATTAGACCCAACTAATTGTACAAATCAAAATTATTTTCTTAGAATCTTGTAAGCAATTTAATACGCTTGTCGGTACTAAAAAAACTCGAGAAAAAAACGTTTTTTCTAGTAGTTGGATGTATTCATTACATATTCATAAACATTGAACAAACGTTTTTGCCTAAATGATTGTTTTAACCAGTATGTTTAACAGAGCTACCGGGCACTCGTTTCTTCCACTTTGTACTTGAAATCTCAAGAAATGCAACTCTCCTGTTTTGATCGATACTCATGCGCATTCATTTTGAGGAGGTAATAGAATTCCATTAACCCTCTTTTTGTTGGGCTTTTTTGCATAGGTCGATTATTTTCCTTAACAACGATCCAATCGCTTTGAAATTTGGCAGGCATCTTCTCTTAACATAGTCCATTAAATACAAATAGTTATGTTGTATATTTTAGCATTTTTTGCTTTCATCAGCATTTTTAAAGACGATATCAGCAAAATATATCATTTCTTATAAAATCACACTGATACAGTGGAGCATCTTTAAAAATTAAAAATATTTCTAATTTTAGAATCTTAAAATTGTTAAATGTTTATTTATCTATGCTTTGAACAATTTGTTTGTTAAAAATTTGCATAATTTATTTTGAGATTATCGTTTCCAGAATTTCTGGCGACTGCTCCAGCATTATACATCATAAAGTTCAGTTTATCTATGTAAATTTCGTGTTTACTTTGGATGAAATAGTCTATTAGAGTTCGTTATCACTTTGAAATATTTTGGTGCGTAATGATAATAATTAGTATAAGTTAAACTAGTATCGTGCTCAATGTGTGTTCGTAGTCTAAGCAATGGCTCGAGCAAGAGTACATGGAATTTCTCACTCCACACTCCTGTACTAAACATCGATTTTGATTGCTTAAATACAAAAACTTTATAAGCAATTCAAAAAGATTACAAATAATGGTGATGAGATGCATTTTCACTATCCATTTATTCAATATTTTGAAAAAATTATTCAATATTTTGAAAAATTACAAATAATGGTGATGAGATGCATTTTCACTATCCATTTATTCAATATTTTGAAAATTTTGTGAGCTTTGCCCCGCTTTGGTAACTTACTTTGATCAGAAAACCTGTGCGTAAGCCCCTCAATACTAATGTCATGCAAGAATTTTTATTATCACGCTCTGACATTCAGGTACCTTAAATTAATAGTGATTCAAATGGTATTTTCTCGGATACTCGGATGATACTTTGACCTCATTATCTGATGTTTGTTCCTATCACAGTGATGAAGTAGATTGGTTGTGTCTTGCTTACCTTACTGGTATGTCCAATCCTATCCGTCATCTTATGCGTATTCATATATCGCTTTCCCAGTTCAGACCACATGTGGCTAAGAACCCGACACGTTTGCAGACCAAATTACTGTAATATCAGTGGGACTCACGCAAGTCCGCCTTGACAGTTGTACATAACCAAAACTGTTCTCTATTTACAGTAACTGTTTCATCTTATATACAATTTAACTATCACCATATTTACAAAAACCTGAAAACACTACAACGTCAACATGCTCAATACTGGATGCTCATATTCAGGCTGGAATTATATCTCCTTCTTTTCCTGCTCGTTCACCTATAGTATCTAGAGCATTTTGTCTCTAATCAAAATGGTAAATTACGAATTGTGGTAGACTAATTACACTTAACTCCGTTGTGCTCGCCCATTAAGTTCCACTTACCGTCTTTTCTTAGAATTGCTCAGTGACACCAGCCTCCAATGGATCATGTCTTAGTCCAATTTGATTTGAAACTCACATTTTATCATTTGGATGTTCAAGAAAGACATAAGTACAAAACTACATTTCTAGCTCATAGTGGAAAAAATACTTTTTAAATAAAGCCCCAATGGGTCTTTCTTAGTGTTACCCCCTGTCAATTGTTTACTAATTCACTGTTAGTTCCGATCAGTCCCTTTCTTTCTTTTTCATAGGCGCATATTGATAACATTCTTATGGTGTTTGACAGAAAAAACTTATCTAAAGTTAATCAATGGCATCATGAGATTATTGCCTGTAAAATTGCTTGTATTCAATTGAATGTTTTTGGTGGATTAAAAACAGACAATAACTTTTTGGGTTTTCACTTGTATCTTACTTCTTCAACTATATTACTTACGGAAGAAAGAGAAACCCTCATACGCATGATTGCTGAAATACCTCTCGCTCAATTGAATACCAAAATCAACTACGTATGTTAGGCCACTTGATTTTTGTTTGGCCGTTGATAGCTACATTTAATGTGCTACATTCCTTGTATCATGTACAAGACCCCCGTTTTCGAATCGCACAATCTATGGTTACTTTCTTAATTAGACATTCAACTTGTGAAATGCCTTAGTCTTCATGTTTTTATTCTCATAATGATGATATGTGGTATGTAGATACTTCTCCTTATGCTATTGACATTATTGACTCTCAATATAATGCCTATTTACAATCTATATTTTATAAAGAAGCGCAGCCTGAAAAGCACGTAAGGGATCTACCATTTTTTGTGATTTATGTCTTTAAAATTATATGGAATACCTCTTATGTTCGCTACAGTCTTAACAATGTAGGTCAGAAAAAAATTACTCATCGTTTTTTGGATTCCTCCGGAAGAATGCCCGTGTGTTTTCCCTAAAGATTAATCTAATGCACAATTTCCACTCATTACACCTTAACATAGACTTTTTACTGTAAAAATTTTACTTGGTGCTATTTATACAGCATACAGCATATATAAATTGTATTACTATAAATATTTGTAAAGCGCCAGTTTATCAGTTCCCTCGCTCACATTGTAGCAAAGAAAAAATTAAATTGCTACTTAAGGCTAACACCAAAAAGAATTTTTGGAGTTCTACTGTATATTTCGCAAAGTGAGAAAATGTATTGAGTTAAAAGCATAGCTAAAATTTAGCAATGCAGCTACTACAATCAGTAATTGATGTAAATTATACAATTTTAATATAGTGACTGCTATTGAAACGAAATCCACTTTGTTCTCTGATAATCAATTGTATTCAGGCGAAAAATTCAAACGTCGAAGCATTGATTTTCGAATAATTTTGAAAATATATAAGTAGCATCGGTTGAATTGAGATTGTAGTGGTTTGAATTATACGTACACATACTTTTCAATGATGAACTCAAACGCAATTTTATGTTAATTATTGTTTCGAAGTATTAAGCTGCATGCACTGGAAAAATCTTTAGTATATATTTACAAGATTTCTCAAAGGTCACTTTGCAGATAAATGACAGAGAAATTTACATAACAAAACATTACAAGCGATGCTGGAAATGTCTGCTGTCGACTTATTGACACACTTTCAGGGCGTTTTTTAATGTTCGCAAAGACCATTTCAAAGTTTGAGAAAGTAATTTGTTTAATGCTAGTAGTTATTGATTTTTGAAGCTCCAGAAGGGTGCGTAAATTCCTCGAGAAAGCATTTTCCTATTAAATACCCCATAGGAAAAAATCTTTCTTTTCCAACAGCCTCTATAGCATGGTGCTTTTTGCATGTTTTGGAACGAGTTTATTACATTGTTGCTTATGCCATATTTATCAATTGTCTGAATTTCTTGAGGTTTTTTCTATCTTAATTTCATGATCTAAGCTGTAAAAAATTATATTTGATAATTTTGTGAAAAGCATTAGAAGATGTATTATAGTTGTTTTATGCGAAGTTATCTTAATTGAACATATTCCTTTGCAAATGACTAGGAATGATGACCAATATTAATTACTTCTCCTTGCGTTTTACATTTTTGTGACTTCACTGCTAGTTCTATATAAAGTTTTCCCGTCCTTTCTATTTATCTACCACTACTAACTATTTCCTTCTTGCTTCATTCACTTTGCTAGTCTGTTCATTGAAATCCTACAGCATCTTAGCTTTGGCATTTTTTATGACTACTTCTTTCCTATGCTTACACTATGTATTTCCTTCTTTTAGCCCATACTGCCTGATTAAGCTTCAGAGTACCCCACGCCCCACATTATCATACTTGAACTTATGCTAAATTTGGCTCACCCTCTCATACCCTGCTATTATATAGTCTACTATCTCCATTTCTTTCTTGTGCTTAATCTTACTACAAAGAACAATGGTGTTAAGCTGCCTCTTGGGGAATTTGCTGCTTCTTAGCCTCAGCTTGTGTTAACCTATTTTAATTTGCCACTTTCATATCTTTTCAATGAAAATACCCATCTTTGTGAAACTCCATTGTTTTGAGAACATTTCCTTTTGTCCCTTCTGCTACTCTTAGGTTAACCTATTCTTCTCTAAATACCCTGTCAACCTGTTTGAAATCAATGAAGACAACAGCCTATACATAGTTTGTAGATGTGGCAATGGCTTGAAGTTACCTGCTTTACAGTCTATCCTATTGAACCCATTTTATTGCTTTCAAACTTTATATTATTTCTTGCTTGCTTTCCTTGCAACAATGAATATTTTCCTAAGCTCTTCTCTAGCAGTTTTTGTGCATTGTACACCCCACACTTTTTCAGTCAATGCTCCCAATTGCAAAGTCTGACGTCTATCTGCAGATTGTTATCATCCTCTGACCATCAAATACTTGTAATTCTCATCAATTTTTGTTGTCAGTGGTAGGGATTGAACACTTCAACTTAATCAAAGTGACCATCAGTTTTACCATTATTTATTATTGTTATTAAAATAACATAAAAAAAATATCCTCCTCATAATAGGTTAGAACAGAATGAACATATGGATAGGTAAGACAAAATAGCAAAGTATGCATTATGCAATGCTAAAGTTTGGCTGGTTGAATGTCTGAGATGCAGGAGATAAATGGTACTAGTCAATGAAAATGCTTATATCATAATTTTACATGCAATTACATAATTCTTAAATAAACATTTCTGTTTTATCAAAAAACCTTAAATATTCCCATTGTCTGATAATATTTTGGTTTTAAGCTGTTCACATAATTGAAGATACACAGTAAGCAATAGGTTTTAGAGATCTGCAAGAAATCCAGACCTATTTAATTTTCTTCTTAAACAATTTTTTTGTTGAAACTATATTTTGAAATTTTCTCAATGAAGCCTGCAAGTAGCTTTTAGTTAAGCAATCCCTGAAGACCTTCCAAGCAAACACAGTATTCCAGGCTATTACTTTACAAGAAGAAGTTTTATATCTTAAAGAGGAGGATTCCAAAAAATTGTGTTTCATTCTAATTTGATAAGACTTTGTCTTTCTGATATGAATACCGAGAATCAAATTCTGACTTTATCATATTTGCAAAATTCAAGGACAGATTATTTGCCACCATAAATGTGATCATATTGATAATAGGATATAAATTTTCAAAAGTTTAGTAATTGCTTATATGTGCTGTTTTTAGGTAGTGGCTTTGGGAGTAATGGTCAAAGCTTTCACACATTTATTATTAAAATGTTTAAAAATAATTTTAGGAAAATTTATGTACATTAAAAAATATTCACTATTTTATAAATTTTTTATCCTAGTAGGGTTAAGAAATCAATTTCAATTTGAGGGAAATATATTCGCATTTTCATATGGTGCAATCAAACATGATGTTTTGCTGAATTTCTTATTTTATTGAATTTTTTCCATATTCCTGATATTAAATTATGATCAATTTTGTAGTGTACAGTTTTCCCACAGTTTAAGTAAAGACATTTCTATATTATTACAATTTATATTAAAATTTATGTTGTTAGTAAATTTAAAACTGAGATTTCAGGTAAAGTTATTAGTTTAAATTGTATTGGTTTAATTTCATATTTTGTTTTATTTAACTCTATTCTTTCTGGAGTTTCCTATGTTTTTGATATTTAAGTGCACCCATCTGACAAACAAATCTGAAATTTTGAATAGATTGGGTGGATAAGATGACCACTTGATGGGTAAGTTGGATAATGTTGGTATCTTTACTTATATGAAGAGAAAAAATAAAAAGTTTAGGACTAGTGTAAATCTAAGTGTATTTATATAAATGAAGACAATTATATTATTCAGAGTTGTTTTATATTTTGAGGAATTATTTTATTATAATTATCTGAAATATTTTCAAATGTTTTTGTTGGAATGTCTTCAATATATGACTTTGATTTTCAGCACTTGGGCTTGTTATTGGGTAAAGGCCACACCACTGAAAGTTACTACAAATGTATTATTTTAAATTTGATGTAAATCCTATCTAGGTAATATAATTTTCACACAGTTTCTGAAGGGAATTTATTATATGGTTCACCACATTTGCTTTAGTTGACACAAAACTTCAATATTATTGGAGATGAGAAATTAAAATTAGCTCAAATGCAAGTTCTGTTTTTCCTCCAAAGACAATTTGCATTTCCTGATGAAATTTTTACTCTGCATTTGTTGAAATGTTGTAAGATTTAAAATTATTTACAATAACTCAAACCGAGTCTTGTTTTGCTGATGTAATTATGCAGCATTTTGTTAAAATGTAAATTATTCATAAGAAAGGAAATCAATTTGCTATACTTTTATTAATATTTTACAAATATGCTTTTATATCTCATAAATGCATGATGTAGGCTATTTTACCCCACTGTGTGATATCGAAGTTCCAGACAGTGTGGAGAAAGAAATAATTTCAATAAAGTATAATTTCTTTCTCAATATCATTTTACTTATTAATTACTGAGAATACAGATTTAATATATTATGTATAAATATTTTGCATTATTTCTAATGAGCTTTAGAAATTTATATAAATTGAGTGAAATTTAATATTCAAAGCTCCATAGATAATGTAAGCAAAATATGAGCACTTAAAAGACACTAAGTTAAAATTTAGGTCATAAATAATATTATTAAAGATTTTGACCTTTGTTAAATTCTGATCCAACCGAATGTGACCAGCTTAACCTGTTACTTGTATGATACCTGACCCATTACCAACTTTCGTCTAGGAAGTTTATCTTAGATTTGGGTGCTGAAATTTCAGTCCATTGGCAAATTTGCAATTTAATGTTAAGTAGAAAATCTCCTTTTGGGTTAATTCATTGAACTATTGGCATTTTTTCATTGATCAATTTAAACTCTGGACTTGATTTAATTTATAAGTAGGCCTAATACTGTGGAAATATATTTTTTGAGGCAATGATAAGAAGTGATTAAAAAGTACCTCATAAATAAACAACAGCTTAACCGCGGCAGATAGCATTTGTTAACCACAATGATTACTACAGCATTGAAAATGTCCCTTGTCATAATGTACTTCCAAAACTTATCTCCATCTGGAATATTCTTCAACTTTTTCGAAAGAATTGAATGTGCTTGATGTTTGCTCCTTAACTGAGATTCTATCAAAGTACTTGTTGAGTTGGGAGTGAGTTGCAACCACAATAACCTACTTATGAGCATAGTTTTTTAAACCAGATCCTTGTATACGTACTGTAATTGGGATCAAAAACAAGGAATTATTGTTTATTAAATATCAAATTCTGTTAACCAGTGTATTTAAATTTTAATTGAATAAAAATGTAATTGTCAAAAGTCACACATTGTTTTGAACACAGATGCATGGTCTTGATTGAGCAGTTTTCAAGATTCGTAGCTCAAAATGCAATAACATATAGCTAAGGCAAAATTACGCATTGTAGCCTAAGTCAAGAGAAAATTGAGCTAATGTACGTCAACAGATGGATTTTATGTTTTTTTACATCAAAAAATGGATGGGTTCTTTCCTTATTGTTTGTGATTCGTGTTTCACCAACCTCAGACAAAAAAGTTTTGCTTACTTTCTTTCACATTTATTTTTACTTATGTCTAATTTTCCATTTTGGTCGCAGGCAAAATCCAAACACGTGACTTACTAATTTTCATTAATATACCCGCAACTGAGATCTCTGCTTCATCACAGTGCAAAATTAAAAAAATGATTCGAGTAATGCAAGGAGTTATATAAGTCTAAATCCTACGTATTTAGAATATTTACGTTCTATACAATATTGGAAACAATTTTAATATAGCGTTGAAAAGTACGCAAAATATTAATTTTTTGAAAATATTTGAATTATTACAGCTGTGTAAAAAACACACACAATGCGTCTTACAAAGATGAACAAAATCAATTTCTTTTAGAATATTTGGATGTATAGAACGCCAAAACTGCAGTGCAATACATCTGTTGACACCGAGTATTGTAGTATTATATAAATTAAAGTTCTATGAATTGATTCGGTTTAGTATAAAATAAATGCAATCTATTAGAAATTTATATATTTTCTCCGAATAGTGAAACTTTAAATTAAACAACTTTTATAGTCAATTTTATGGACGCAGTGTGATTTGATTTCAATATATTACACCTTTAGCATTTGAACATACTGTGGTTTATGATTAATAAAGACAAGATTGAATTCGAGTACCATAAGTGTGAAGCTTCTAATATGCGGGTGTTTCTTATATTGAACTTTTCTAAATCTGATTTATTTTAAAATTAAAATAACTTATTGCCTTTTAAATATAAAAAAGTATCAATTTCCTGTTAGGAAAGCAGCTTCTGCAAAAGTCTCATTTAAGAACAGTTGGAGTTTATTATTTCTAAGCTTCAAAGAGGCAGATACTGTATCTGTTATCTTTCCACCAATGAATATTTATTGAGAAGGTAAGCAATTACGAATATCACCAAAATTGATTATCTACTTAATTTAAGGTTACTAGTCAGCTGAAATCATAATATAACTCCGGTAAAAAATGAGAAACTCAATTTTTTCCATCTCTTAGCAACAAAGATGCGCACAGTAACAAAATTATATCAATCGATGGCAAATTAAGTTTTCTATAAGTTTATGTAGAAAAATTTTTGACAACATTGCATCTGGAATGAACACATTTCAAAAATCTGTCTTTAATTGAGTCCATCAATTTCTTATGTATTCTCGGGGTAATTTTTGTATTTTTTGAATTTTTTTTCAAGATCGTCCTTAATGATCCCCCAAACCTTTTGTATGGGTGAAAGGTCGTGTGCCTTGGCAGGCTACTGCAAAATTTACGGATTTATTTCTCTCAAGAAATGTTGGGTATGTCTTAAAGTATGGGAGTTGTCCCATCTTGCTGAAGAATCTATCCACTACGATAACGCTGGTCTACAAATTGGATATAATCTGCTAAAATAACAATATACTTTGAACTTTGAACTGTCTACTGTACCCCCTTCCTCAATATTTTGGTAAAAGCCTTTATAGCACAAAGCACCCCAACTCATGCATTTTTGGGAAAATTTTTGAGATGGCTTGAAAGGCATATTGATTGTCGAAGAACAATGAGAAATGTTGCTTCTATGCAGCTGGAGTATGGACTCATTGGTTTGAAAACATTTCTGAAAAATCCATCCAGCAACCATGGTTCACAGAAGCTAACGCCGTCTTCTTTCTGTTTCTGTGTCAATAGTGGCACTTCTTTCGCATGTATTTTTACAGATCCCTCTACCTTCGAAAGTTTTCGTTATACTGCCGATGTTGAGAAAACTTTGCCATGGGTTTCTTGAAACTTTGAGTTTAAATGAGCGATTGATTTCAAAGGGTTTTATAAAGCAATTTTGACAAAACGTTTCCGTTAACTTCCAGGCAATTTGAAGGGTCGCCCACTTCCTTCCTCCTTTAAGAGTGTTCGTTTCAGTCAACGTTTTGAAGTTTCTGTAGAACGTTTGTGGGTTCATACCCGATATCGTGAGTAAAGTTTTGAGGTCTGTGGTTCCAGTAGAGTAAAGATATTGCAGAACGCTTCTTACATCTTGATGAAACATGCTTAATGAAAAGTAAAAAAGTACCTGGCCCAATCAGGTGTATTTACGGGCACTTTGTTGATTGTGCATAATCGCCTACATATGTTCGTCCAGAGCATGGTACTTATGTACTGTCGCTGAAAGGTTTTTTGTATTTGAAATTTTTTTCTCATTTTTTACCGGAACTACATATTTTATTAACTAGAAGGATACATTCAAATTAGATGTATCCTAATTATCAGTATCGTATAGAGAGTGATAATCTACATTAAGTCAACATTAATGACTTTGGAATTATCTTTCAGCAATAATACTTTGGACAATAACATGTAAAATATTTTAAGTTTACCAAATTGTACTATCAAGCTGATTACGAATTCATAATCAGGCTAAATTCTTTTATTGCCTCATATTCATACATTCAAAAAATTCGAAGCTGGATATATTGCAGTTATGAATTAAACATTAATATACGCAATTCAAGTGGTATGATTTAAGATTTTTGTGAAATATATTGTATGCAGTATAGGTGTATAAAAAGAATAATGTATAAGTGAAAATATTTTTATAAATATTTTGGTTGTTTTTGCATTGTGAAGTTCTCAAATTGAAACATTTAAAATATTAAATTAGTTCTGTATTCGAAAGGAAGGAAGATTCGGTTTTGAAGTCAAATTTTGATTAAACTGCTTTAAGATATAAAGTTTATGGTCTTCTATTATACTAATATTACTCAATGAATTGATTATCTTGTCACGACAACAATATGGATATTTGTGATTTCATTTACCAAAATTGGTTTAATAGGAAATGCATAAAATACTTATTTATTTTTGGTTCATCTCATACTTGTTAGTTGAAAATGTATACTTTATATAAGAATTTGGTATTATTCCTTATGCTTAATTCATATCCAGATTAAGAGTCTTGGACTAAAACTTATAATTGAATTCCGCTATGATTAATTATAAAATCACCCCTTTTAACCTAAAGGTACAAACAATTGAGTTTCATTAGTTAATTCAAAGTTTACGATTGTTTGGTCAAAAGACCTGCCTCGCATGCTACGTAAATTTTTTATTGCTATATTGTTAGCAATATCTTGCTGTTCCGGTAAAGATGTACTTAGAAAAATTTGATAAATAATCATTTTAATCAAAAGGCAATTTGCATATTCCAAAGTTTGAGCTGCTCTCATGCACATAAATTTGCTGTAAGTGCTTTAATTTGTGAGGATTATGTTATTTTAAATTTTGATCAAAGCTAGAATGCAAGCAATGACTTCAATGATACATAGTTTATATTTTTAAAAAGTCAACTCAAGTTGCAAGTATACTGCAACTTATATATATACGTAATGTACAAAGTGATAGTAGTATAAAGGCATGTAGGCATGTAAATAAAGAGCAATAGTTCTTAGCTAACTAGCTTGTAGTGAGCATTAATCAGTTACAGGATCCAATATGTTGACAGGCCAATTTATTCCTGCATAAGTTCTGTTTCGCAATAATTTAATGCGCAAAGGCTTCAAGAATTTCATCAAAACGCAATGATGCTATATGCATATGCATTCGTATAAAGGTTCTTAACAATTTCAATTAGTAAAGCACTTTAGTGACTGCATATATATATATATATACATACATATACATATATATACTGATATATATCTATATCTACATATATATATATATATATATATATATATTCGTTGTGTAATAATTTTTCCTACTTATATGTATAGCTATTTCATAGAAATACTTCTATATTCATATAATTTCAATAATTGATTATAAAATACTTTATTTCTTCAATTCATATTTTCCGTATAAGTTTTATAAATAGCTTATAGAATTTTAATAATTAAGTGTTTGCCCCAGATGTAAAAATGCTTAATAAGGGAATTTTCACTCTTTGCAATTTTATATAAATGTAATAAGTCCTTCCTGATTGCCATTATAATTGACATTTTGAAGATTCTCGTTGTGGGAAACAACAAAGATCTGTCAAGAAACTGCTCTGAAAACTTATTAAATTCCTACAGATTAAAGTATATTAATAACAGGCAGGTCTGGACTCGTAGTTCTAATTTAATGCTATGGGGATGTTCCGTAACACATTATTGTAAATATCCAATGCTTTATAGATTAGAAAAAATGGTTAGATTTTCAAACATATTCCTGACAGACACAATTGTAGTTGTAAATATATTCTCTAGAGAAATCTAACAAAGTAAAAACTTAAATACGTTTTCTTTGACAAGAGATAAATTATTTGGTCATAAACTCATTAGAACATTTCCATATACAGAGCTATTCTAACATGTATTCTAAATTTAAATAAAATTAGATGAAAACCTCTAAATGCAGCAGAAACAGCACGCATGTCAATATTTTTAGGCATTAGAAGTTTAGGAAATAGTTATATATTTTTCTAATTTAGCTCTTGAAAAAAAATATTTTATGACATTTTTAATTTCCAGAATTGAATATTTATGCAAAAACCATAGAGAAGTATTAATCTTATTTAATCTTACTTGCTTATAATTAACCTCACTACTTTCATACAATAATGTTTTAACTCCAAAATTTTTAATTCAAATTGATTAGACTAAGAAAATATCTTACAGAAATCTCGAATATATATTTATAGGCTTCATAAACTTAAATTCAATATCTTGTGGATAAAAAATTATTACTGTAGTACATCTTTAAAATTCTATATGTTTTCTTTCGGAATTTTGTAGATTACAATAGCATTTTCATTTTTCAAAATGTTTTTTAATACATCATATAATATCAATTGAATGACAAAAATAAATTTGACATTCAAATTCCACATCATGAATAGATCAGTAAGTATGGGCGGCTATGTTCTTTTAAGATTTCTTTTGATAGACAATGGAAAATATCTTTAGCTATTTCTATTACAATAGCATCTTATATTATTGAGAGAATAATAGAGCACTAATAGTTTGGATTCTTTACTTTAGTATTTGCAAGGCTGAAAATAAGATGCAGCTAGAGTTTAAAATGTGGATATTCTTATGAAATTAACATCAACAAATTACAAAATCTTTAACCTAGATGCATTTTGCGTCAGAAACAGAAAGTAATTGTTTTATTTATTTTGATTTATGTGCAGCAGTGTGGTAAGCCATTGTGTATTTTTGGGGAAAGCAGCTGCCTCTAGTTTTAAAACAATAAAACCAAAAAGTTTTTCATATAATATTTTGTAAAAACTTCACTACTTGCGAAGACATGTGGCAGCCAAAAGTCTGCTCACCTAACCATGTGGTTGATAGATAGATGGAAATCCACTTTCCCAATCGATTCTTATCTACCCCAATCTACTTTGTGCTCTGTTGTTATCAAAAAAATCCTCACAGCAAAGGCTTTTTCTCTGTTCACTTATCATTAAAGAGGTCTCCCCCTCCCAAAATCCAATGAGGGTAGTAAATGTCTACATCTAGCTGAAATGCATTTTTAGCAATACAATCGCATCGGATGTGGGTTCGGAAAACCTTTAGAAATTGCAGCTGATTTATCTTTCTGGACAATAGATTGCATTTTGCAATTTTATGTCTGATTTTGAGTAAATTACATATGTAACATACGTAATCCATAAATTTTTCTGAATGTTCATTAAAGAATCAAAATTTAATTCTATTGGTCCGCGTTTCTAAAATTTATCTAAAATTGTATTGACAATAGCAAATGTCCACTGGCATAGATTAGTAAATATTATTT
Source organism: Hofstenia miamia (assembly GCA_900660155.1). NCBI lineage: Eukaryota > Metazoa > Xenacoelomorpha > Acoela > Hofsteniidae > Hofstenia > Hofstenia miamia. The sequence continues at coordinate 961,138 of CABFPE010000184.1, forward strand.
AGTTATCTATGGCACTGCTTATAGAACCTTTAGATCAAAGTGACGATTAAATTGCCGACTTCAATTGATAATGGAAAAGCCTCAGTTAGAGGGCATCATGCCGTAGCAAAAAGCTATCGAAACAATAAAATTTATCAAATAAATTATATGATTTTGAAACTTTCTCTAAGAATATGCGAAAATGTTTTTTTGTAATTCATGTTTATGTACAAATTTTCATTGCAAATCATCAATGATAACCAAAAAATATAAGCGTACATTGTACGTGTATAATTTTTATTATCATTGTGGATTTTTGTCGTCTGGTATCTTTAACTGATACATTTCTGGAGTAGTCAATTCTAAATATTGAAAAATTTGACAGTTTTGGAAAGTGTATTACATATTTTTATATGCTGTGCTATTTTAGCGTGCAGCAGTTCCTGCATCTTAGAAGGATTACTATCTACAGTACATTATAATACTGTCTAAAATATAAATAGTCATTCGCCATATTTTCTGTATGGTCCGTTACCATTAAGTTAGATTGGAATAAATTTTTTATTTCTAAACTCAATTGCAATTTCAAATATATTTAAAGGCAATAAACAAACATTCGATTTAAACAGCAATTGCAAGCAATGGTTTGGAAACTTACAATTCAAGAAACATAGATAAAGAAATTAATGTAATAAGTTGTTCATAAATTCAATCTGGAAATTTTACACATCACTTATTTTTCTAAAACATGTTACTTTATTTGACAAAAATTTCATTCAAATAAAAGCCATAACCTTTCTTCATTTAAAATTATTGATATACCGCACTTTGAAAGTAATGATTATAGAATTGCACTCACGGGAATATATTTCGAAGTTTTTCACTTTGAAATACAGCATTCTTAAAAAATTCATTATTTGTAAAAACCAATAATTGGTTTTGAGGAATTTTTGAAATGACAATTTAGTTTCTTGAATAAATTAATGCTCCGCAGAATTTGTAAAATTCTTTACCTACAATCAATCGGTTCCATGTAGGATTTTTATTTGCTCATGTCTGTTTTGTGAAGTAAATCACAAAAATTACATTATAGTATTCCAGGATTTGAATTCTATTTCGCATGTATCAAATTGAAACAATACATTTAAAACTTTAATGCTTCACATAATTGATGAGTTACATTATCATTCTCAAAAATGGAATATACGTGATTTGGACTGAACATAAAATATAATATCTCTAATTTATTATTTTGAAGAATAATTTCCTTACAATCATTAAATGTTTTTAAACGAATGTTTCTGACAAGCACATCATGTTTGTATCAAGACCTGGGCTCTAGCTTACAGTTGTAGGGCAAAACAAAGTGTATAAGTAGTTAGCTTATTAGATTTTACAAAATTAATAGATAATGGAATATCAACCAAATTTAACTTGAAAATGTTGAGGTAATTAAGTATAAATTCATTAAAAAGGAAATTAGTGGATCCTCTTACCCAAATGCTTCAATTTCTCAAAATCTAAATATTTCAATAATTGCATTCCAAATGTTTTGCAGTTATTTATCATAAAATATTTTCATTTACTTGGTTCCCGCCATTTTTCAAGTTTTCACTACTGTTATTGTACCAGTCATCATTTGACATTAAAAATGCAAATTTTTTTGGGTCAAGATATTTTAGATAATGTATATTGCATAAACAAAATTTTTTTAGTAAAACGCTTCTGCATACTACGCAAAAAATGGCGCGATATATATACATATATATATATATATATGTGCTTGTATATAATTTTATTTTGGCTTAATTCAAGTTTCTCTATACTATATTTTATGCATAAATATTAAATTTTTTCATTGTATTACGTTGCAGTTGCAAACTTTTTCATGAAATTTAGTTTTAATTCTAGATACGTTGAATCAAATATCACAAAGATATAAACTTTTCAGCGTTTAGTTGCACATAATTTCAATGAATTTATAGCAAATCTATCGCTTGGGCCATTAATATTTATTGACTGTAATTCAGCAAAATTAATAACTATCTGTTGCTTTATTAGATAATTGCAATTTCATACTGTAATCATTTCGANTATATATATATATATATATATATATATATATGCTTGTATATAATTTTATTTTGGCGTAATTTCTACATAGTATTCAACTTTCCCTATACTATATTTTTTGCATAAATATTAAATTTCTTCATTGTATTTCGTCGCAGTTGCAAACGTTTTGATAAAATTTAGTTTTAATTCTAGATACGTTGAATCAAATATCACAAAGATATAAACTTTTCAGCGTTTAGTTGCACATAATTTCAATGAATTTATAGCAAATCTATCGCTTGGGCCATTAATATTTATTGACTGTAATTCAGCAAAATTAATAACTATCTGTTGCTTTATTAGATAATTGCAATTTCATACTGTAATCATTTCGAATTAATTTAATTAAAAACCCAAGAAACATAATCTTATCATTTTGCATATATAATGATCATTTGGCAAAAACAGTTTAGTCAATAATCTTTTTGGCTAAATTAATAAGCCTCAGCTCTTTAAGTTAATAAATTCGTAGTAATTTTTTGTAATTAACAAATATATCATGATTTATATTAAACAAAGATGTTAAATAAGACCAATTATTAGAGAAATGTATAAAATAAGGCAAGCGCAAGCGGCATAAAGGTTAAAAATTTCATGGCGCGATTCAACAGTATTTAGTCAGTGATATTGCTAAGACTGGATTTTCCTATATTTATTTCAACTTAGAAACAAAAGCAATTACATTTTGAAGTTTTAGAAAATATTGAAGTCGAACATAAGCTTCTTTGATTACGAAGCTTTATATTGTAACGGGCAATATAAGACTAGTATTCTAAATTTGATTAGAGATTATTTGATCATAGTAAATTTTGTTAAACTTTTCAAAAGATTTTGGACAGCACAATAATTGTGCCTTTTATTGCATTAAGCCAGGATAGTGAATATTATATTTTATTATATTGATATAGCTTGACACACTGCGGCATATATTTCAGATAAGGATATGATACGGAGGCCTTCTCTTACTCTCGTAAGGTGCAATCTTCTTATTGATAGCAGAATTTTGCAAATAATCTGTTGTTGTCTACAGCGGGATCTCCCAATCACCAATTCAATGATGTATCTTGCTATTATAGCTAGAATGATCTAGGAGGACTTAAGCTTCTCCATTTTAACTCTTTTTTTCTGCTGAGTTAAGAAGCATATTTGCTAAAAGAACATAATTCAAAGTTCTTTCACCAATTTGAAATTCATATTTAATATATGGTATGAATTTCACCTCCTTCTCTTGTGAAATCAATAATGGGAAATTAAGATTGATGAACTAACTAATAAGGGGAGATCAATCAAGCGCATCAAAGGATTTCAGAAGAAAAAAAGGAATATATTCATAATCAATTTTCACACATCTTTTCATTGGCATTGGTAATCTTAAATTTGATTTTATTAATTGTGAATTTAAAAAGTAATTTAGGTCAGTTTCAATGCTTACATGTGTTTAATTTTCTGTATATATTTAGCATATGTGAATGAGGTTCTCAAAAATGTTGCAAAATTTGACATTTTGATGAACTGCTTATTATAAATATTGATCTATACAATTTGTAGCAAACTACCATAATGAAAAAATTCACAACAAACTCACTTGTTCCGAAATGCGGACGCACTTCTTTGTCATAATCATCAGGAAGCACAGGCTTATTCGCTTGGGATAGTCTATGGAGAATTGCTAATGATATTAAATAATGCCAGTTCATTATAAATTGGCAAGGAAATAGCTGTCCAAGTTCATATTTATACGATACATTTTACATAACGCCATCTATTGAAAGCGTTTTCTATAATTATACATTTTGTTGTTATAATTCCAGATTATATTAAAAGTAAGTGTCAAAGTGGTTGCTTGTAAGGAATTGCAAAAACCGTGGTTCCGCTTATGCTCATCCATTTAATACTCTTTCTGATGATATTTTATCTGACCAATAACGTCTTACGCTGATAAAAACTGGTTAATGTTACTGATGGGGTATAGGTTTTGGAAATACATCGTAAAAACGTTTTCAAAACAAATTTGAAACAAAGATACATTTGTTTATTTCTAGGAATGGGTTTAAATTTTAGCATATATTTCATGGGAACGAATGCAGACACCTTCTAAATTACTAAAATTACACATTTGAGTGCAAATTGTATGCCTGAACTTCCCTTTGCTTCCAGTTCACGTTAAAATTAAAATATAGCTACAATAAATGTCTGCATATTGCAATATAACAATTGTGAATACCAGATATATGATTTGAGTATTTCCTATGATTTAATTGTATATTCAATGAAATTAACTGGGGAAATTACAATTTTGTTTTAGCCTATTTTAGATAAAAAAAGTTAGAAAATCCGAAATAATGAATGTGTTTATATGAAAATTGTCAAATTATATCTATAATTTTAATTTTATTTATTGGGCTGTTAGCATTTAATGATAATAATTTAGCAAATTATCTTGTTAAACACTAGCAATTTGTCCGCATTTATGTAATATAAAGTTTTACATATGTTGCATTGTCTATGTAATGAACTTATTAATATTTTGTAAAACAACTTATTTATATGCCTTTGGGCAATTTGGGTCATTGAAATTATGTGGTCGTTGTATAATTTGCTGCAGTATAGTGAAATAACTTAAAATATTAAAAAATACTCAAACATTAGCTTTTACTTAGACTAAAATATGAAAATGGGTTTGTGACAGTCTTAGCTATTATGTTCTTTCCATCTTCTAATAAAACTACCAAAATTTTGACTATATGCTTACCAGAAAATTGTGTATAATTCAAAAGAATTTGAAATAAGTGATTTTGAAAATTCGAAAATTGAATTGTCAATAATAAAATGAAGTAAAAATGTAATGTAGACAAAGCTATTACCTGCATTAACAATATAGGAATTTCAAAAATTATGACTAAAATTCAATATTTCTTATAGCTCGATGGTACTGTTTATACCGCAGCAGCTTGCATTTAAATAGCATAACCATGATAAAACGAACACTTTCAAACTTGTACTTACTTGTTCCAAAGTGGGGCCGCACTTCTTTATCGTAATCATCAGGAAGCATGGGTTTATTTGCAAGAATTGATCTATGGAGAAATGTTAATGAAATTAAGTAATAACAGTTCATAATATTGCGAAGGAATGACGGATCCAACATTAGATTCATCTAACAAAATTTCGGCGACGCCATCTATTGAAAGCGCATCAACTTTTATGCATCTAGAAATATTGTCTGATGCTAAATGTTTTAGCTACTAATAGCAACAATTTCATTACGCATTTTATAAACTCGTTATTATTTCAAGATTAAAAGTCATTTATATTTTGTTTGAAAAGTAGTTAGACATTGGTTTCAAAAGCGGATGTGTGCAATCACTTGGTTGGCAAGTTCATTTAAAGAGTCTCACGAAACGGCTCTTGATTATGTCCACGATTGACTTTTTAAAATTCAAAATATCTTGGGTTTGAAATAAGCTCAAAATACTGTGCAAGAAAAGAAGTTATCCAGGAATAAGTACGTTTTGAACTTTTTCAGCAAGCATGGTTGGCATTTTTAGTTACAATCATCATCAAGGTTCTTGAAACAATGATTAAGAGAGTTGTTGATCACAGGAAAGGATTCCATAAAAATGTTGAACTTATATTTTTCTATTCTTCTACTGAATGCATTGTAGTTAATACGTATGGAATTTTTGCAGATGATGCATTAGAATGAATGCCACATCGTTTGTGGGAAAAGCTATCTGAATTTGGATTCGATAAGAAATTTATGCAACTGATCAAATCTTATTTAACAAATCGTTCCCAACTCACAAATGTTTTCGGAAGTATTAGGCATCCTTTAAAAATAAATAATGGAGTACCTCAAGGAATGTTCTTGAGCCACTTTTATTTGTTCTATTCATTAATGCCTTTTGTTCTAGAACAAATTCAAATATTTGGCCTTTTACTGATGATAGCAAAGTTTTAGTTGAATCTCCTACTGAATTCCTTATTAAAAATACAATTGATTTAGTTATGAAATGGAGTCAGAAAAACGAAATGAAATTTAGCATATCTAAATATAATGTTATATGTTTTTACAAACCTAAGTGCAAATATGTATATAAACTGTAAAGCATGTGGCACATAATATTCAATTAGTTGAATCAGTCAATAAATTTGTTAGTTTAAAAAACATTTCATGAAGACAAAAACGGAATATTTTTAAAAATAATTTGTGTGAATTGGTTACATTTCATAGCAACTATTGGAATCATATTGCTTAATTGACAAAATACATGTCAATTAATTCCAATATCAACATTTATGATCGTCTCAGCATTGCAAAAAAGCAACTTTGTATATTTTTTGAAAAATATGTTTTTAATCAATTTGAATTGAGCAATACCTGCTCATGGTTTCTAATCTTGCAATTGCAGCAATAGCAGACAATTTATCAATTGCAATTCCATTTATCAAAGAATTATTTCCAATTGATATGACAACAAAGTATGTAAGAAGTAAGCTATATGGAATGATAAATTATGGTTGTCTACTAGGAATAGGGCAGTATAAATCAGTTTGGGAGGGAATTGACAAGGTCTGTAACAGGTCTATTTAAATTATAAGCGACTGCCCAGGTTCTCACATATTTCAAAATTCTACAAAAAAGTAATATAATGAAATCCTACAACTTGGTAAAGTACTTAGCCTGCTTAAAGTTTTTCAAAATTATAACTAATCAAGACAAATCTTTCCAGAAGGAGGTCATTAATAAGCATGTGAAGATCAATATTAGAACACAGCACTACATTAAGAGATACTACTATACAAATAGTTACGCAATTAATAGTTTTTTGTAAGGGTAACTGATCTGTACAATGAACTACCTCGTGAAATTAGATTTTGTGAGAGTACGCCTAAGCCATTGCTTAAACAATATTATATTAATATCTCTAAAGTTGAAAAAGCGTGCTCTGAAAATTTTAGAGTGCCTTAGTCTGAGGGAGGCAATATTTTAATATTATTTATGGTGCAAAACTTTATTTATTCTTTTAGTTTATAGACATTTTATTAACATTGATTAATAAATTGTTTGAGTAGTAGTAGTAGTAGTGACTTCAACATTAACCTCTGTGATACCAAACAATCTCACCTTGTGAAAAACTTCTTGAATGAGTTTGGATTACATAATAGTAATAGCATCACGCCAACTCGTTGTACCCACTCAAGCCGCACTTTGATTGACTACATAATTAGATATAGATATACGTGTCATTGTTTTACATGCAATTTTGTGACCACAACTTATTACTTGTTATTGATAATTAAATGCATGTAAATTGCTGCAAACGAATTGAAATTATTAAACGGTCTTTAAATTTGTTTAACTCGGAGGAATTTATTCGCGATTTGTACTCAATCAACTGGAATTTAATTTATCAAATAGCCAATATCGATGATGTTCTCAACACTTATTTGTCAACCATTGAGCATATAGTTGATAAACATGCACCATTACNCTCTGAAAATTTTAGAGTGCCTTAGTCTGAGGGAGGCAATATTTTAATATTATTTATGGTGCAAAACTTTATTTATTCTTTTAGTTTATAGACATTTTATTAACATTGATTAATAAATTGTTTGAGTAGTAGTAGTAGTAGTGACTTCAACATTAACCTCTGTGATACCAAACAATCTCACCTTGTGAAAAACTTCTTGAATGAGTTTGGATTACATAATAGTAATAGCATCACGCCAACTCGTTGTACCCACTCAAGCCGCACTTTNATATAGTTGATAAACATGCACCATTACGTAAGTTCAAGATATTTCCCAAACAATTCAATTCAAATTTTGACGCAAAATTAACATCTGAAAAGTCAAAACTTCTAGTACTTTTCAACAACTGGAAAAATTCAAGGGACTATGCCTTGTATAGGGCTAAGAACAGATCCATTAAGTTACTTGAAAAGGCTAATTTTGAAAAAAAATTGTTTGCTACATTTTGAAAAACTCACTGCAAGTAAAGATCAATGGGATTACTTAAGCACAATTTCGAACAAAACATCCAAGAGGCGACAAAGCATTTCATTTATAAAATCAGGTAATAAAATTGTAAGGAATCAACTGGAATTTAATTTATCAAATAGCCAATATCGATGATGTTCTCAACACTTATTTGTCAACCATTGAGCATATAGTTGATAAACATGCACCATTACGTAAGTTCAAGATATTTCCCAAACAATTCAATTCAAATTTTGACGCAAAATTAACATCTGAAAAGTCAAAACTTCTAGTACTTTTCAACAACTGGAAAAATTCAAGGGACTATGCCTTGTATAGGGCTAAGAACAGATCCATTAAGTTACTTGAAAAGGCTAATTTTGAAAAAAAATTGTTTGCTACATTTTGAAAAACTCACTGCAAGTAAAGATCAATGGGATTACTTAAGCACAATTTCGAACAAAACATCCAAGAGGCGACAAAGCATTTCATTTATAAAATAAGGTAATAAAATTGTAAGGAATCAACTGGAATTTAATTTATCAAATAGCCAATATCGATGATGTTCTCAACACTTATTTGTCAACCATTGAGCATATAGTTGATAAACATGCACCATTACGTAAGTTCAAGATATTTCCCAAACAATTCAATTCAAATTTTGACGCAAAATTAACATCTGAAAAGTCAAAACTTCTAGTACTTTTCAACAACTGGAAAAATTCAAGGGACTATGCCTTGTATAGGGCTAAGAACAGATCCATTAAGTTACTTGAAAAGGCTAATTTTGAAAAAAAATTGTTTGCTACATTTTGAAAAACTCACTGCAAGTAAAGATCAATGGGATTACTTAAGCACAATTTCGAACAAAACATCCAAGAGGCGACAAAGCATTTCATTTATAAAATAAGGTAATAAAATTGTAAGGAATCAACTGGAATTTAATTTATCAAATAGCCAATATCGATGATGTTCTCAACACTTATTTGTCAACCATTGAGCATATAGTTGATAAACATGCACCATTACGTAAGTTCAAGATATTTCCCAAACAATTCAATTCAAATTTTGACGCAAAATTAACATCTGAAAAGTCAAAACTTCTAGTACTTTTCAACAACTGGAAAAATTCAAGGGACTATGCCTTGTATAGGGCTAAGAACAGATCCATTAAGTTACTTGAAAAGGCTAATTTTGAAAAAAAATTGTTTGCTACATTTTGAAAAACTCACTGCAAGTAAAGATCAATGGGATTACTTAAGCACAATTTCGAACAAAACATCCAAGAGGCGACAAAGCATTTCATTTATAAAATAAGGTAATAAAATTGTAAGGAATCAACTGGAATTTAATTTATCAAATAGCCAATATCGATGATGTTCTCAACACTTATTTGTCAACCATTGAGCATATAGTTGATAAACATGCACCATTACGTAAGTTCAAGATATTTCCCAAACAATTCAATTCAAATTTTGACGCAAAATTAACATCTGAAAAGTCAAAACTTCTAGTACTTTTCAACAACTGGAAAAATTCAAGGGACTATGCCTTGTATAGGGCTAAGAACAGATCCATTAAGTTACTTGAAAAGGCTAATTTTGAAAAAAAATTGTTTGCTACATTTTGAAAAACTCACTGCAAGTAAAGATCAATGGGATTACTTAAGCACAATTTCGAACAAAACATCCAAGAGGCGACAAAGCATTTCATTTATAAAATAAGGTAATAAAATTGTAAGGAATCAACTGGAATTTAATTTATCAAATAGCCAATATCGATGATGTTCTCAACACTTATTTGTCAACCATTGAGCATATAGTTGATAAACATGCACCATTACGTAAGTTCAAGATATTTCCCAAACAATTCAATTCAAATTTTGACGCAAAATTAACATCTGAAAAGTCAAAACTTCTAGTACTTTTCAACAACTGGAAAAATTCAAGGGACTATGCCTTGTATAGGGCTAAGAACAGATCCATTAAGTTACTTGAAAAGGCTAATTTTGAAAAAAAATTGTTTGCTACATTTTGAAAAACTCACTGCAAGTAAAGATCAATGGGATTACTTAAGCACAATTTCGAACAAAACATCCAAGAGGCGACAAAGCATTTCATTTATAAAATAAGGTAATAAAATTGTAAGGAATCAACTGGAATTTAATTTATCAAATAGCCAATATCGATGATGTTCTCAACACTTATTTGTCAACCATTGAGCATATAGTTGATAAACATGCACCATTACGTAAGTTCAAGATATTTCCCAAACAATTCAATTCAAATTTTGACGCAAAATTAACATCTGAAAAGTCAAAACTTCTAGTACTTTTCAACAACTGGAAAAATTCAAGGGACTATGCCTTGTATAGGGCTAAGAACAGATCCATTAAGTTACTTGAAAAGGCTAATTTTGAAAAAAAATTGTTTGCTACATTTTGAAAAACTCACTGCAAGTAAAGATCAATGGGATTACTTAAGCACAATTTCGAACAAAACATCCAAGAGGCGACAAAGCATTTCATTTATAAAATCAGGTAATAAAATTGTAAGGAATCAACTGGAAATAGCCAATTGCTTGAACGATTTCTTTATCAACATTGGTAGGTTTAGAGGAAGAGCTACGGATTATTATGGTACAATTAAACCAAAACAGGCAACTTTCAGTTTTCATTTTGTTAGTGAAGAAGAAGTCCTTAAGAATGTTCTAGCAATGAGCAACTTTAAATCGAAGGGTCAATGTAACATACCAAATTTTCTATTAAAGTTGACATTCACCAACACTATCCAAATTTTAACATACATACTAAATGTCTGCAGTCGCCATTCTTATTACCCTAAACTTTTGAAATTTGCCATTGTAACGCTAATTTATAAAAAGAATGACCCAAGCAATCCCGGCAACTACCGACCTATATCGGTGACCCACATGATGTAAAAGATTTTTGAAACAAGTTTAAACTCGCAACTGCAAACCTATCAATGGCAATAATTTGATTGTTCCCCATCAATTTGGCTTCAGAAAAAGTAGGTCACCAGTATGCCTTATTATATGACATTGAACAATGACGGGATAGTCTAAATAAGTCTAAGTATGTAGCTGCTGCATTTATTGATCTCTCAAAGGCTTTTGATAGCATGTGCCATGCAATCTTGCTACAAAAACTGGCAAAATATGGACTTTGCCCTGAAGCAATACTTCTAATTGAAAGTTTTTTACGTGACCGACACCAGGCTGTAAAAGTTGGCAATTACCAATCCTGTTACATGAATAGTAAACGAGGAGTTCCTCAGGGATCAATAAT
>CABFPE010000184.1:973515-1002178 GCA_900660155.1 Hofstenia miamia
CACTTTTATAAGCAATTTCGCATCCTAAGGCCAACCAAATATGTATTGTACTTAACATATTTATATTTTATTTTGGTAACCTCTGGTAAAAGTGTTGCTTTTCCTAATGGAACCAATGATAAACTTAAGTACAACTCAAGACAAAAAAAGTACATTAAATTGGAGCAAATTAAAAACACCTATGCTTCCAATTCCTTTCTTATACAAGCATCAGAAATTTTTAATTGTTTGCCTGACGAATTTAGAGAAACTGCAAAGTAAAAAAAACATTCAAAACTACTTTTTTAACTTAAGCGACACAAGAAAAGAATATTTGCAAAATTTTCATGTTGCTTAACTATTCTGCTGCAAATCTTGATCCTTTCATTTGTAAACACCTACTTTAGTTTATAGAATTACTTTTAAATAAAGTATTTGAAGTGTAGTAATAAAATATCTAATTGGACAATAGAAATAATCTCCGACATTCCTAGATTTTCACATGTCACTAACCATTATATTAACCTAAACATAATGAGATCTTATAGTTATGCACATTATATTTCTTAGGGATTTTGTTTGGCAAAAACTTGATCTTTTCTTCCGATGATCTTTTCTTTCACAAAATTATAACAAAAGATTACATTTATTTTTAAAGTCATGCAGATTTAAAAATAGCTTCGGAAAAAACTCATTTTTTAACCTTGCTTCTGAAATTTTTAATGAACTTCCATTACATGTTAGATCTGCTGACAAATTACTAAAGATTGAAATCAAAACGCACTTCCTCAATGAAAAGAAAACAAGCAACGAATACTCACATAACTTTAAGGTCCCTTAGCTTGCTAAAGCAAATTAAATAATTAAATTTGAATTATTTACTTTTGTAATTTGTAGTTGATAATAAATGATTTAAAAGTAGTAGACTTTAAAGGACTAATTAATAAACAATCTAAAAGTTAGCATCATTTAATAAGAAATTAACATCTGTAAAGAATTGCATTCCAAAAAACTTTCTAATAAAATCTTTTCGAAGTCACATATATGGAGTAGTTGGATATGCATCTATTTTATGCAACAATTCTAACATCGTTTTTTGGAATAAACTGAACAAAGTTGTAAATTAGAGCATTGAAATCACTTCTGATGTACCAAGATTCTCACGCTTATCGAAGTATTACACTGAGTATAGAATAATGAAAGGTAGAAGTTATATCAAGTACCTTTCTCTGCTATACTTCTTAGGAATAATAATAGGGAAAAAAATTTTTTTTCAAATAAACTACATAAATGATAAATTACGGGATAACAAAAGATGCAGCTCCTTTGTCAAAATTTCAAGAATTAGGAATAAGTATTGTACACAAATGTTTTTCAATGCTATATATGAATTTTAAAGTATTGATATTGGCGATAAGGGATTTCACGGTTGAGAAAAAGGAATTAAAAGAGTATTACTTAACAATTACCAGTCCATCAAATAACTCATATAACTTTCGTGTTTCATAAATGCATAGCAATGTATTTGGCGATTTATATATTACATATTTTTGTTTTCTTTTTGTAGTTTATAGTAGCTAATAATGCTTTTGAAAAGTATAGTAGTAGTAGTAGTAGTAGTTTATGATTTTGCATACATCGCAGAAAGTTGCCGATATTTCAAAGCAATATACTTTAAAGTCTAGTGAGTTTTTCTGCAGAATTCAAATATAGCAACTGACCTTGGAGTAAGATTTATTGATTTTACTCAGTTTCGTAATGAAAATGTTCGCAAACTTACTAGGCTTAGCTCAACCATAACAAAAGAAGTATTTAAAAGCTATTCGTCAAAACAGTAATACATATGACAGACGGGCACTTCACACAAGCATGTTTACTGCAAATTCTGTACAAATTCACAGTTCTATTCTTTTCACAATGAACATTAATTTGACAAGTTACTCGCTTTTGCAGAGTTGAGACAAAAGAGCACTGAGTAGTCTGAATATCAACGTCTTTCCTGTTGGAAAGTTGTTGCAGAAAAGTTCGTCTACTGATATCAGAATGTGTTTGTTTTTTATACAGCACCCATGCGTTCACTCAATCAATATCCAAAATATTAAAAAACGGTCAAGGGCCATCGTCTGCAGCCCAATTTTGTCGAATTTTGACGACACATACTGTCTAGTAGATCAACTGCATATTTATTATTATTATAAAATAACACACTTTCAGGCATCTTCTTACCATCTTCTTGATAAACAGCACCACTATGCTGTGTAGAAAGTATATGCACAACTCTTTTTGGTTTCGCTTGATATCTGGTAAGGTGCAAGTTGCCACTTTGGTACATTACAGAATCATGCAGTCATACATTTTGGGGAGGAGGAAGATCGCGACGATTTGAACGCACTTTTCCAACTATTGTTGTGTGGACATAGGATGAGCAAGGTGTTTAGAAGTAAAAAATTATCAATAAAAATATTGTATCCTTTGTTGTTCAGAGGTTCCATAAGTGTTTGCACAACATGTGTACCAAGTGACACACGTCTGTTCTCATCTTTTCCAAGATAAGGTTAATATTATAACAATATTTTGATTAAACATCAGGTAATATCCAAAATTTTATCCCAAATTTATCCGGCTTTGCGGGCATGTATTGCGTAAAACGGCAGCGTGTTTTAGTCGGAAATAATTGTTCACCAATAGTCAAGAATGAGAATGGTTTGTAGCAACGTTGAGAATTAACTACAAAGCGATCTAAAATAGTTGAAATAAGACATAACTTGCCATGTTCCAGATTTTTACGGTGATCTTGACGACGATCAAATCTGAGAAACCTTTTTGTCTCTATCATTTTGGCGGGACAGTGTCTTACTAAATATGGAACATCCATATGTCGTTGACCACAGTTTTTCAAATGGATAATTTCGTCATTATGTAATTCCTTTTAGGTACAGTAGTCCCACGAATTTTTCTAGTTCATCTCTTGTTAGATTCTAATCATCTATCTTTTCATTAGCAAAAGCATTTCTATAATCAACAATAAAATTCAGCATTCAATTATCAAAGAGAAGATTCGATACATCTAATGGAGTTATGATGCCAGCACAAGCTTGGGTTACACATTCAGGCTGGCTTACTATATTTTGTCGTTGCATTCCACCAGGTCTAGCTCCCTGTGTATTTTTAATTATTGTCCATTCAGTTCCATCTCGCGTTGAACTGAATTATTTTCATTGTCAATCTCGTGACTGCTGTGTGACAAGAGGTCTGAATTTTCATCACTGCTGCTTGTTGAATATGAAATATCGTGTAATAGCTGTTCATCATTATTCTCCTCTACCTCTTCTAAATCTTGTTCAGTGTCATCTCCAGATTCATCTCTTGGAAGATTTATCATTGATTGCAGGAAACGTTGAGCTGACATTTGTTGAGACATTACAAATGACAAATGATACTGTTATGTTTGAAATTTCTACACCTTTGCAGCAATTCTATTAAATGAAATTGGAGTATATTTAGTAATCCATGATATTTGGGTACAATTAGCTGCGAAAGTCTTGCTGCAAAAAAATTCACACCTCTTTGAAATATTTACACAAACTATTCACACCCTTTTTATTATTTTAATATGACAATACAATCTGTGTACATGAATATTTACATGAATTTATGTTTTAAATATCATTTATAATATGTTACTAAGGATTTGGGTATATTTGTACAAAACGTAATATAGAAATTTTCAATGGACATGTTTTAGAGCTTTTAGATATATTAAAAGTCTTGCGCTTCTAGTGTTAATGTCGTGCACATTTATACGGAATAATCAGTTACGGATCACAACTTACTTTAGAGAAGTACATAACTAAGTGATAAATTATCAAATTGGGCCATAGAAAAAATTGTCAATGTTCCTAAGTTCACACATGTAAGAAAATTCTATAAAGACTTTGAAATTATGAGACCTACAAGATATCTCTTGTATATCTCATTTATATATTTCATTAACATATTTTCCGGGAAAAATTCTATATTTTCAAATGACATAAGTGTCCATTTAAAGTTCAACCCAAGAGTGAAAACGTTTAATAAGATCAATAGAATTAAAAACAGTTTCGCAGCTAACTCTTTTATCGTGAAATGCCCTTGCATTTGCGATTATCTACAATTTTTAAAAAAAGTAATATGCGAATATTTCCTAAGTGAGAGTGGAGTAACAAATGTTATTCATCCAACTTGAAAAATTCTTTATCTGATAAACACAATTATATGGTGCTTATCGATATCAATACTGCTTTGTAGCAGTTTATAGTTGATGATTAATAAATAATTTCAAACAGTATTAGTAGTATATACATATATACATATATATATATATATATAATTTTTGAAAACGTCTTCATGGTAACGCGAAAATATGATCCACAATTATCTTACTTCACTGGTAAAAAAGAGGATGATTTAAGTATCGCCTTCAGATAGCGCACAGTAGGCACTCTAATCATAATTTAGAATCAATATTTTTTTCTTATTAAATTTTCCTCCAAGCTGTTTAAGAAGCAACCAGATTTTTTGCACATTTTATTTTAGAAACTTGTTTTCGTATTTCATATTTAGATCACAATTAGGTATCATATAAATTAGATGTAAATTGCGACATTTTTCAGAAACCACTGCTATAACAAAATTAAGTATTACAAAAATGAAAATCTAATAGAATTTGAGCCTAGCGTTACATTGTTTTACTTGAACAGGTATTGACAGTTATCCTTGCAGTCAGTAGGGTCAACATATTCCAGAACCATGTGCCCAATTTATGACAAGCCATGTAAGGTAACATCTAATGTGCTACAAACAATTATATATTGATATATTATTGCAACATAGTAGATGTCAACAAATGTGTTAAGTTAACGAAGAAGTAACCAAACATCCGAGGTTGAAACTCTTAAAGGAATCTAAAAAAATCATTAAGAGAAATAGAGAAAAACTTTGGAAGGTTTTATAAAGAAACACGAATTAAAAAGGTGGAACACATCGCTCAAAAAGGCCAAATGATTAGGCCTGAAATGAATGCTATTACCACAGAATATACTTTTCAATATTATTGGTTACGCGTGCGATAAGAACTGCATCAGTCCTAAGTTAAAATGGGTATATGAAAAAGGACGTTTTTAGAACATCAATGTACAGTGAAAATTTTTATCGAAATAAGCTGCTTACAGTCAATGCAATCAAATTATGAACAGGTAAAGGACAAGCAATTGAATATTTGTAGGAATGTTATAATACACCGTCCTTGAATTCTGGTGCAAATTTAAAATTAGAGACAGTTAAATCCATCACTTTTTTCTGATTACTTAATAGCAGGTTGTTGTCGTAAAATTTCAAATATTTTGGCTGCTTATACTTTTAAAGCAACACTTTTTCAAGCTTTTATGTAGTTTTCATCCAAACTTTCCTGGCTATCCCTTATTTTTATTTGCAAAGGAGCAAAATTTCAGTCCTCCAAATACTATCCAATTTTATAGTCATGGCCTCATTCTGTACACCATTTTGTAGGGCTTGAAAAACCTAAGAAAACCCATATAAACTTTCCAACGTTTTGTTTTAGAAGTACAGGCAGTTTTAAAAACCCGTCTATATTTTCGTAAGACATCTTGTAACGGCAGTTTCTAAACGCACTGAAATGTTTTAGTTGCGTTCACAGTTTGTATCTAAATTTAATATTAATTCTTGACCAATGATATGCTTCGAATTTGAGGTAATAGCATAAATGTTTACAAATCGTGTAACGTTCAAGTTGAAGTCTTAAGGTGTGTTCCCACTATCGACTTTTATCAGCAGATTTTAATAGAAAATGCAATTATTTTCGTTCACATTGGCGATTTTTTATCATCCGATTTTTTATCAGAAAAAGCGTAGTTGGAAGAGCGTTCAGACTATCGATTTTTTATCAGATGATAAATTATCATCTTTTGATTGACAGTAAGAAAAACAACATCTGTTTATGGATTGGTTTGTCTTGGAATGTAAACAATACTAGCATATTTTGAAGTTGAAATATTTCAACAACAATAATTTACGTTTTGGAAGTCTGTTCCCTACTTGAGAAGTAAACAATTAGTCTCAAGTAGCTATTCGACTAGTTTTAGTACCGTTCAGACTATCGACTTTTATCAGCTGATAAATTATCAGATGACAGTAATCTGGCTGTTTTGCCAAAAAATCGGATGGAGCGTTCAGACTATCGACTTTTAT
The DNA here is from genome assembly GCA_900660155.1 of Hofstenia miamia. Classification (NCBI taxonomy): domain Eukaryota; kingdom Metazoa; phylum Xenacoelomorpha; order Acoela; family Hofsteniidae; genus Hofstenia; species Hofstenia miamia. The sequence continues at coordinate 979,741 of CABFPE010000184.1, forward strand.
CAGCCGATAAAAAAGCAGATAGAGTGTTTTTTTAGTTTTAGTTTCAACATGCTGTAAAAATTTAACTAAGAACTTCCTAATTTTTTGGATTTGATGCTATTTATCAGATTTAGACTTCTCGAGAAATTTGAGACACTTTAATTTTAAGCAGAATTTTGTCCATATACCTTAAAATGACTTAAAAGTGAGATTTATATACATATTTTCTCCAATTGAGGCACAATGCTTCTTTTCTTAGTTTAGTTGACGGCCATATTGAACTATTGGCTAGTATGCAAATTAATAAACCTGGGAATATAAGCATTTGCAAACAACTATATTTTTGATATAAAGTAAGCTTAGAAAACAAATTCAAACCATACTAATTCAATGCAACTAAATACGATTACTTCCCTTATTAAGATAGTGTCTCATAGCTAAATATTTCTTGAAACTGATATTGATAGCCTCAAATCTAAGGAAATTTTAAAATATGTTAGCGAAAGAGCTAAAAAACCAATTTCAGTGAAATCATTGATAGCAGAGTATAAAATATCTGGAACATGAAAACTGTCTACGGTGTATTTGAAGTACAACCATTTTTTCACATCTTCAAACAATTTTATTCCAAACCCATTAGGAAATTTAGGGATCCTAGTGTTTAAATAATAAACAGATCTAAAGACCATGGAATCAATCACTATTTCCTTCTGTAAATACCTATTCAGTAATGTCTTTGGATTACAAATATCAATTATTTAGTAAACAAAGAACACTTAAAAATAATTTTATTCTAAGATGGTAGTAAGTTTTGTACTGCTGAATTTTTTGTGTCGTATTTTGAAGCTTTGTGCTACATAGCATAAATTGCATTTATAATAGATTAGAATCTAATTTCATACACAAATTGATAGATTTGAATGATTCAAGATTGTGTCTAAGCGTGTCTTGTTTGTTATATTTTAGTACTTTTTGCCTTTTTAGTTAAGAAATATTCAAAAAGAAATGAATGTACTCAAGTCAATATATTTAAAAATTGCCTTGAGTCTATATGTTGAATATTTGTGGTAAAATTGTTTTACTCTGTGGTTTTCATTTACATCATCTGGCTGTATAACTATAAACAATGTGATGAGGTTGGATAATGGAGGCAATTGATAATTTATTTTCATTTAATCTCTTTGAAATGTGTACTTAGTATACAAACCTTTGAGATTCGTTAACAAAGTCAGATAATATAAGGAAGTATTTGTTAAATTTATTTGATTAATTTAATTGATTATTATATTGACATGTATAGAAATTATTTTATTAGGAAATAATTTCAATGAAGAATATTTTAGGTGTTATTTCATCATCTCTAAGCGTTTGTTTACGTAGATGAATTTGATCTATGTAATGAAATTATAAAATTATGTTATTAAAGGAATTTCTATTTTCAATTGTAAAACAGCTTCGGTTATGGCACATAATAAGTAATAATTATTTAGTTTTGTAGCTTAAACGTTGGAAATATAGTATCTTAACATCTGTCTTCTCTTCTTTTAAAATAACTCTCGAATTTTTCAGAAATTGTAATTTATTATTTTCAAATGTTCTTTCAGGCTGTAAATTTGAATTGATTTAGGATAAATATTAAGCAAATGTTTTGTTAAGTAAAAATAAAAAGAAACAATTTTACATTTCTGATAATATTAACCGATATATTTAGAAACAAAGCATTGGTTACGTAGATAAAATGGTTTTTTGTTAGGTAATTTAGGCAAATACTTTGATATAATAGATTATTGAGGTTGCAGACAATTATCCAAGATCCCGCAGACATCTGGGTGCCGGCCCTCAAGAACAATTAAATCGATTTTCGTGCAACATCACCCTGATGTGTGCACCCGGCCTTATGTGTGTTCTTTTATGAATTTCTGAAACAGTTATTTGCATTAACTCTTACAATTGAACTTGATATTACTGTCGAAAATAAAAAGAAGTTGTGTTTATGTGATAAACTAACCCTTTTCAGTAGTTACCTTACTAACGTAATTGCTCTAAACCTCTTAATGTTTCAATAAAACACATCGCTAAACTAGCTGATAATAGTTTTATAATAAAAACGTTAAAATTATTTCGTAGAGAAGTGTATGTATTTATATTTGCTAAATTTATTCGTTATACTAGTTAGTTAATTATAAAAAAATTTAACACCGATTTTGCTTCTAATATCTCTCTAATCCTTTCTGCTACATTCTGCTTTTAATATAAGCCCTTTCTCATCGCAAATTATTAATTAAAGTTCTTATTATTACTCAAAAAGTTTTGCAGCCTTCTTAGAAAGACTTGATGAGTTTACCTAACTTTCATTTTTTTCCAACCATGGGCAAAGTCTTCAAACTTATTATTATTGTTAGTATGAAAAATTAAGTCAAGTAAGGCAGAAAATAATATCTGATAGCTAAGAATGATTTCTAATTCCAATGGTTAAAACAAACATTTAACATATTTGATGACAAGTTGAAATTAATGATGGCATCACAATTCTGAAAATTCTAAGTTAATATAGCTGATATGAAAAAATCTTGTGCAATGCCTCATTTTAATGTTATGATAAAATTCAGAGTTAGATATGGGATCCTGAGAAGCCAAAGAGGTTTGCAATATCTATCTTTACATTTTAACTTTAAAAAATGTTTTGCTTGAAAAATCCATTGAAAAAAATTTCTAAAATTAGTCAGCCACAAATTTAAGTGAGTGCTTCTTATAGGAGGAAAGTATAAAAAGTATCTTATTTTCTCAATTCCACCTAATTTCAGGTAGCATAAAAGTTCTACCAAACTTTAATAGTGATTATGTAGACACAGGTTAATAAATTGAGAAAGATATGCTAAGTGTCCTAAAATTTTACAACTGAAATTAAGGGAAATATGAGATTGCAAAGCGTATTTTGAGTTAGGAAAAATTCTGAGTCCGCAAAGGTTTGAGAATTATATTAATGTTCACAAAAGAATGCAGGGATTCTATGTTATGTCATATTGAAAACATTCCCTTCTATTCGCCTCTAAGAGGAAAGTATTTTTACATATTTCACAAAACCATTTTTAGTATATGATTTGTAATCATTGAAATAAAATTTCTGTAAGAATTCAGATAGACTGAACCAAGAAATCCATTTCAAAGGTTAAAGCCTCAACATTGCGTTTGATTATATAAAATATTTCTAGATCTGCTCCTGCTGCAAATTTATCACATGAAATTACTGATTACCTTAAATATTTACAAAAAATGATAGAAAATACAACCATTTCTTAAATTTACTGCCTCATACACAAATTCTATAACTAAGAAATGATCAATAAAAAATTCAATAGTTCAAGAAAACCTCAAATTTTGAATAAGGAATTTTCGATTATGTGATCTTTTATCCGATATATTTTGGAACAGAGAACATCATGTCAATTGACTATTGAATGTCTTTCATAGACAAAAAAATTTTCATTTAAAATAAGGGTAAATAAATTACTACAAAATTTTAGTAATAAATTTATTAATGACGTATAAGGAATCAATGAAAGATAAATTTAATTGTTTCGTGATTTCTAGTACCTATGATATATATATATAACTTGTTTGGTCAATTTGGATTGTCATTATTTCTAACTCATTGTTCTAAAGCCATAGAAAATGTCGCTCACAAACAATTTCATACCGCTTTGATTGAGTGCAAAGGGCTATGAATTGCAATAATTAATTTCCTTTGAGTAATTATTCTATCAATCAGGGATTTATATTGCAAAATTTACTTAATGATGTAGTTAAACCAGTTTCATCTATACAATGTTGTAGTTCACGTCACTATGTAGCACAATTCTAACAGTTTAAAATTTAAATTAGAAATAAAACGTTGTAATGTAAATCATTTTTTCATAATTTATTATTTATTGAAGGTGTACGAAAACTTTATTCATTAGTAACAGCTTATCATCTATTTCTTTGTTGAAGATGAGAAAATGGTTAGCACTGTTAAAATTAAATTTTCATACACAAGAAATAGTCAAAAGCCATTTTATTAAGGTTTATTCAGTTCGAAAAATATGTTTTTCAAAAGTCTAAACCAACCAGTTTTACATTGTGAAGCCAATAAATTCACCCTTAAATATAAGCATATTTATCATAGATATGATGCTATCCCAAGATTTCGAAATTTCTAGATAAATTAAAAGAAACTGGATAAAAATTTATAATTTTGCCGGTTGCTACAAATGCTAAAAACACATTGGGCTGTGTGTAAAGCAAATTTGAAAATTTTATATTTTGCTTGTTAACACATAACTAGAAGTTATCTGTAATTAGATTTAACAATGCTTTGAAAAGATAATATTCTCACAAGAGATCTATTTCATAATATGTAGTTTTTATTAAAGATGAAAGTGATCTCTGGAGGCTCATTAGGCTATAACTGACTTTTACACAGTCATTTAGATTTGCTTTAGGATAGTTTGAATTTAAATATAGTATGCCTTATTTTACTATAATATATATTTGGGCTGCTCCTGTGCCCATTTCATTTTCTACTTTAAATGCCACCACATCTGCAGTAGAATAGATCATAGTGATTAAAACTTTTAAGGCGTAAACAGTTTGTGTCCAAGACGTTTTGGTACACAACTAATGTCTAATTCATTGTATAAACTGCAATTATTCAAAAAAAATTTTTTGACGCTGATTGATAACATCAAAGATTATAACTTTATCTAATATTTTTTACCTACTATGTATTTGAGGAAAGATGTCGTAAAAAGAAAAAACTAATTTTATACATGTGCAAATCCGCTTTTGCAATAATAAAATATATGAGCAGCGTACAAATATTATACAAAAATTAAAATTTTAAGGAACAAAATCCCATTGTACTTGACGCATTATATATATATATATATATATATATATATATATAGATAGATGGGCTACTTGGGAAGCGTAACTTTCACTGCATTTCTTCATTATGCGGTACATAACTTCAAAAATCACACAGAATAATGATAATACGTTTTTTTAGTTCGAAATATATTTTTTTTGGTTATGAAAAGTATAAAACAAATGGAATGATATTCGATATGTACAACAAAACTTCTAAAAAAGGTGATTTTTTGTGTTTTTCTATTAAATATAAAGCTATTACTACTATTCTCTGTGAAGTAAAAATTTTCCAAACATCTATAAAAAACTACTTAAAAATTATTAAAACGCTATGCAAAGTATATTTCAATTTCAAAATAACTAAGCGAAAAATGTAAAAAATTCAAAAAATGTTGATTGTTGAACCAGGCATACGTACATGATTTATCATGCAAAATAAGAATTCCTTTGAAAATTACCACAAAATTACATCTATGGAAAAATGAAGAGAGGTACATAGCCTATATGTAAATATCCAAGTAGATATTTATATGATAACTGTTTAATCAATATAAAATTTTAAAATTTCACGATGTCAGTGAAATTAGTATTAAAAATTACACGAGGAATCCGTCTTTTTTGTCTCATTATTGGGTAAAAATAAGTTTACCTTTAAGTGATCTTCTTGACAATGTTAAGTAACTGAGATTATGAATACAACTAAAAATTATCCATTCAAACCCATTTCACAAGCTCGAGAAGACACTGACAGATCCCATTTAGAGTTCTACAAGGAATGAATATAATTCATTACCAATTCGAAAATCTATGTTTACCACACTTAATTTCTTCTTACATCGTAAATTCAATTCTATTTAATTTTCTTGCACGAAATCCATATTCAAGCATTGTAAACAGATGCAAAATTATTGAAATTAGTCATTTTAAACATTTTCAATAATTTATAAGCTTTTAGTAAAATATTTACATTTGATTTATGTGCAGAATTTTGTCTATAGAAATTAGTCTATTCAATTCAATTTGATTAAAAAGATTAAAAAAGATTGTTAACTATGTCATCATTGCAGTTCGGCTGTAATAACAATTATTATTGCGTATATAAAAATATTCATTAAAGTACTGCAAAGTTGTCTGCTACACAGAATGGGAAGTATAATAATTTATTAATAAGAATCAAAGCAAATTTATTGCTCAATGTATACAAAATTCTACAAACTAAAACATGACAAAAGAAAAATAAAAATACAAACAAATAATTACCTACAAATTAATATCTACAGTATATAATAATATAATCAATCTTTGTGTGAATGTTTGTGTAGGTGCTCAATGTTGGATGTATGTTTCGAACGCATGAAGTGTAATACCGTCCCCTAAGGTATATTGGTTTATTAGAAGAGACTGCTTCAATTTTTTTCTAAATTTTTTATAGTTTTTTTCTATTCCCGTTTCATAATCTAAATTATTCCACAATTTAATTGATATGTGATGAAAGCTATTAGAATTTTTATGTTTTCTACATCTGTTTGGAGGTTTTTTGTAGCATCAAAAGCATTTTTTGCGGTACTAATTAGGCATGTGTCATCGGCATATTGGTAAATGTCGTTGTTTTTAACATGTTTTATTATATCATTTACAAAAATTGCAAATAAAATAGGGCCAAGTACAGTGCCTTGGGGTACCCCACGGTCAGTCNTTATTGATGTTTAATTCATTTATTTCAGATGAAAGATCTTTATATTTTCCAATAAATTTATGGACGTATCGCCATTTTTCTCGAGTAGAATTTAATTTATTAAAGAATTTTTGCCGAGATTTAGATAACTTTTTTTTCTTAATTGCTTAATTACTTCCTTTGATTTCTCGTAATTGGTCCAATTAGTCTTTGTCGGCTCGGATTTCGCAAGATCAATTAATTCTCGCTTAATTATTACTAGTTCACGGACTTGATTATCGTCGGTGTTTGGAAAAGGAAATTTAATTGCTTTGATCTTAACCCTTCGCATCTTAATTGGTGCAACACTGTTTAATGCTTTGTAGATTCCTTTTGCAATGTAATTAATCATTTTAGGTCCAGAATTTAACNTATCTCCACTCCTAAATAGCTGACTGAATCACTTTGCTTTATTTGCTTATTATTTATCTTTAGTTCTATATCACTTATTTCTTTGTGCCTTCGGTGAAAAAATTATAAATTGAGTTTTGTCAATATTTAGTTTTAGTTGATTATTTGTAAAATAATTGTTTAAGTTTTCTACATCTGTTTGGAGGTTTTTTGTAGCATCAAAAGCATTTTTTGCGGTACTAATTAGGCATGTGTCATCGGCATATTGGTAAATGTCGTTGTTTTTAACATGTTTTATTATATCATTTACAAAAATTGCAAATAAAATAGGGCCAAGTACAGTGCCTTGGAGTTCCTTAATGTTTTCTAATTCATTGATTGTAGCAAGTCTAAAGGAAAATTGTTTTGATTGTTAGAGATTATCAGAATTTTGTGTTTTCTTATAAGGTGGAAAATCGAAATTTCCCAGTTCTTTGAATGTTGAATTTAAATGATTTAGTATTTGAGTTTTGTCTGTTACGGCCATATTATTGATGTTTAATTCATTTATTTCAGATGAAAGACCTTTAGATTTTCCAATAAATTTATGGATGTATCGCCATTTTTCTCGAGTAGAATTTAATTGATTAAAGAATTTTTGCCGAGCTTTAGATAAATTTTTTGTTCTTAATTGCTTAATTACTTCCTTTGATTTTTCGTAATTGGTCCAATTAGTCTTTGTCGGCTCGGATTTTGCAAGATCAAATAATTTTCGCTTAATTGATACTAGTTCACGGACTTGATTATCGTCGGTGTTTGAAAAAGGAAATTTAATTGCTTTGATCTTAACCCTTCGCTTCTTAATTGGTGCAACACTGTTTAATGTCTTGTAGATTCCTTTTGCAATGTAATTAATCATTTTAGGTCCAGAATTTAACCTGTAAATATAGTTAAATGGGGTGTTTCTTAGGGCCTTTTCCATTTTTTCATCAGAGTAAGATAAATAGTCCCTTGCATATATGAATTTAAATTGCTTGTTTTTAATAGTTTTGTTACTAATATATGTACACAGTGCATGATCACTAAATGATTCAAACATTAAGGATTTGAAGGAATCATCAGAATTAGTAAAAAAGTAATCAATTAAATTGTTCATTCGAGTTGGACAAACTGTATTAACACAACGAAGATTACAAGTAGCAGACATTTCATTTATAGAGTTTCGTTGATATGAATTAAAGTAATTAATATTAAAGTCACCGAATATACTTAGAGAGTTATAATTATGACATATTTCAGATATTTCGTTGAATTTGTAATTTAGATATTCAACTAGATAATTTTTATTTGAATTATAAGTTACGTTTATCAATTCTTTTTGGAAACAGTTCTCTATTGATTTTATTTCTATCCACAGCGATTCAAATATTTCATGATAAATTTCATATTCAGATTTACGGNACGTGGTTTGGTTAGACAGAAGATTATGTGAGCGGACATTTCGCAGGATACTGCTTCCAATGATTAATGAGGTTGTACCAGGTTTGATCGATTTTACTTGACTTCGTNAGATGTAAGTGATTTCTGTGTTGTGTTTGCAAGTGAACATGTATATAGTATATATGTACATTTCGGAAGACAAAATATATAACTATACATAATACATAAGAAGACATCGACGCGAAGAGGAGCTTATGACTTTGGAGTAAGAAACGTGAAGAGTACGGAATGATGTTTGATTCCATTGCCAGAAAGATGAATCCCATCGTGGGATAGGAGACTACAATCGATGGTTCTTCGTGATAACATGAATCTTTTGAAAACAGGGATGACATTGAACTTGTTAGAAGAGACGTGTGATAAGACTTCGTTAAATTCATCAAATGATGTGATTTTGTTGTAAGAATGAATATTTGGAGATGGTGTAATTTCTAAGAAGTAGATGAAACCTGGTGAGAATTTAAGACGAATCTGTTCAACTAGATGATTGATATTTGATTTGAATGTTCGAACATCAGTGGAGTGTATTGCATCGATTAGACCAGTGTTTAGAATGACAGAATTGACGTGAACTTTTGGATATTGCGAGATCTTTTCAGCAAGACGTCTAGAATTGTGACCAGGATAAGAATGGATGGACGTGGTTTGGTTAGGTAGAAGATTATGTGAGCGGACATTTCGAAGGATGCTGCTTCCAATGATTAATGAGGTTGTACCAGGTTTGATCGATTTTACTTGACTTCGTGGTTTGTCAGATTTTCTTCTTGGAGACTGGGTGGATTTTTGAAGGAAATATAGCGATGTTCGGAAGGAGAATCGACTGTTTGTGTTGAACAGGATGCATTGATTGAGCAAGCAGATTTGGTAGGAGAAGATTGTGTTGCAGCATTGGAGACAGAGTTGAGTGAGCATTTAAAAAGAAGTAGAAGAGCTTCAGCGGCGTTTTCTTTGTCGAGAAGAGAGAACATTTGATGCAGCGGCGTTTTCTTTTTATCTTTCATTAGAAAAGATGCCACATCAAATAGCTTTTCGCGTATCGCTTCTGCGAGCGAGAGAGAAACCCGACCGTCCACTGCCGGAGCAAGCATAATAATAATAATAATAATAATAATAATAATAATAATAATAATAATAATAATAATAATAAACTAGGATTCGAGGCATAGCAGTAGTAGATAACGGAGAAAAATGGAAACAGGGATAGAATATTTGAATCAAAGGACAGGAATGTAGAAAACGAGGAGAAGGATACGATTGACAAGTACAGGAAGTTAACAGAAGAACTAGAAAAATGTGATAGCTAGAGGAAGTTGAACTACTCCCAGTAGTAACATGGAGTACTAGGAGCAATAATAAAAAGCATGACATATTTGGAGATGTTAAGATTACTATATGGAACGCAGTTGTAGCATAGAAGGCAACACTGTTAGGAACACCTAAAATTCTGAGTAAAGTGCTGAGACTCACTTAAAACTGGTAAGTTCTCTGAGCTAAGAGTCACCCTAAAGTGAAGATGTGAGAAAAAGAGATAAAAATAATCTGTAGTTTAATCCATAAAATACAACTGATTTACAAAAAATGAAACAAAATGATAGTTTAATTAATGAGATGATCTGAGATGTCGATCAAAAATAGTATTAAATAATTTACCTTATATATATATATATATATATGTTTTTGAATTTTTGGTCATAGTCAGTTCTAGAAGGTATCATTTTCGGAATAACATTGCACAGCTTTTAAAATTGGGCTTTAGCTATAATCTTTGTATGGAGATAGTTGTCTATAATGCCTGTATATAATCACCAATACACAAAGTCGACTTATCAAGGAGATATTTAGGGGGAGCACCCCAAACTTGAATTCCATAATGTAAAATAGACTCAACCAATTATCTATATAACAAGCTCAATTCGTGCTTCGTGTTTACCCATGTGCTTAGGTCGAAAGAGAAACAATTGGCTAGAAGTCTCCTCACTCTTCTGTAAGTATAGGGACCAAAAGAGCGATTGTCAATAAATCCAATACAATTATTTCAATTATGATTTTCGCCATAAACAGGACGAATAACAAAGTTTTCGGGATTCTTTACTTGAATATCCTAAGATTACAGTTATTTGTCAGCTAAGCGAAGCTTCTTCAGCTTTATCCAGGCCAATATCCAGCTTTCCTAATTAGAGAATGGTAACTTAGCAATAAAACTGTTACAGGATTCTATGAGTAGAAGGAGGTGAATTGCCTCTGCCATTACCTTCTGATCATGTTTGAAGACTCCTGATGGCTCTCTTATCCAAAGGTTGCAATCTGCAAGAGAAAAATTCTTCCAAAATCGGTGACCCATGTCTCCCTACATCTAATTCCAAGAGGCTATGAGAAGCTTCAAGAACCATCCACGACTCAACTCAGTAGAATCTGTTGTGCAAAAGAATAATTCAATTGATTTGGAATAAAAAGATTTCAATACATTATTAAGGTGAGTGTTGAGATGTTGTTTTTTTTCAATGTGTGGAGATGAATGCACAAATCTTGGATTCCATGTTTAATGCAATTTTTAATTGATGTGAGAGAAGCATTTGAGGAGTAGCCACCCAATGTTTCAGAAAGTCAAAAAATATTTCAGTTTCAATGCAATTGGTTTTTGTTAATAGAATATACATGTATATTCCATGTTTTTCAGCATTTTAGACTAAATCATTAGATAGTAATTTGTATTTAATGATAGCAGGTGGAGGTAGGTAATTATTAGACGCATTGATTGTAGCGATGATGGAAGATAGGTTTCCCAACAGCTTGGCACTTATTTCTAGAAAAATGTTGAAAAAACTATTTTTTGTTGTGACAATTTTTATGATTTTGCTTTACAAATATTTTGCTTTATATTTAAAAATTTAATTTACGTCAAGTGTTTAAGAGGCTGCTTATTTAGTTTAAAAAGCATAGAGATACTATAAATTTTACTTTAATCTTCTGCAATATAGGATTTTCCTTTCAAGGAAAGGGTTAGGGTCAAGCATTGACAACAATTTATTCTTTCAACTATGCTGTATGTAGTTGTACTTAAGCAAAAATGTCACATTTTTTGGATTCTCCAGCTTGTGTATTTGAACCATTTAAAAAATACGACAAAATAAAACTTTGTTCCTCAAACAAATGAATTTGTTTGAAAAACTGCTTCTTTTTGAAGAACAATAAATATATATACCAGTTGGTATTACAATCCCTTCATTCATTTTCAAGACATTTGATTAACTATTCTTTAAAATAAGATCACTTAATTTGTTATCTACTGTGATCCCTAGGCACTAGAAAAGCGAGCACTCCGTGAGAACAAATTTACATCTGTTGTTTCAAATGCGAAAATTAAGCAATAGAAACAAAATTTCTACAAACAACAAATTCAATGAGACTATCAACATAATTGGAAGTATACGTATCTGCCAGAGTTTTGCTGAATGTATAATGCAGCAAACAAGAAATGCTTAAATGTCATTTTGATTCATTGTCGCTTTTCAGGTTTAAGTAACCATTTTTATATAGTTTTTGAACTGCTATATGCTTTGCAATTTTGCTATCGCGAAGATTTAGCTTCGCGATAAAATTTGGACAAATACATTCTTCAAAAAAAATTTTGACCTTTAATAGTCTCAGATCCATTAGGAAATTTTAAATAAGAAACTCAGTAGGAAATTACATCTCATTGTATAATTTATGAGCAGAATCTTAGAGCTAATTTTCCAATGATTTTGGCTGATTTAAAAAAACACATTATTTTTCAAGTGATAATTTTTCGCGGGTAAGAATGTCTATCCTTTGATTAGTAAAATTTTGGTAGATGAACCCATAACTGATAATAGTCCCCTCCATTCTGAAAATATATGACTCGTAAGTTGGAGATTAAATTTCAGTTCTCTACATTTGTAATTTGAATTTGCTATCAATTTTCACATTCATAAGAAAGTCTAAATCTAAATAGTTATACATACTAAAGATGAATTAGGAAAAAGAATGACACTTTTTAGTGATGTATATTCTTCTTTTTTTCAAAATGGCAATAAAAATCATAAGTTAAGTGAATAACTTAAGCCAAGAAAAACATGAACAGATTTTATTTTTGGTCATTAATATCACCTTTAATAACACTACACATGTATAAACTAGTATTGATTTTCAAATTTGGAGACAGTTCAACTTGATCTAATCTCATTCTTCATACAAGGTTTTGATCTAGTTAGTTTGTCTACTTTAAATAGCGTTTCTCCCTATCAATATTTCAATTGGTTAATGTAGATAACTTCCAAAAAAGATCACTAGATGGTGCAGAAATATTTTTGTTTTCATATTCATTACAATGAAAATGCTTCATAAATCAGTAGACTATGTAAAATCGATTTATTTTCTAATATCATATACGTCTGCAATGAAATTGATTCTTCCTGACAACTACGACAAAGAACTCCGACCGAACTTTGGAACAGGTAATCAATTTTATAGCTTTTGTATTAAATGAAAAAATTTATTGTGTTATAAAATTTTTGCAGAATCTGCGCTTAAATTCAATATATTTCAAGCAAACGTTTTAATATTATTGAATTTTGGAAAGAAAATTGTTTAAAAATCCTTTCTGATAAACAAGCACAAACTTTCATAATTTAGAAAAAAATCCATTAATATCAAGAAGCTATGCGAAATGTTTAGCTGGTAATTCTCTTAACTACATATGATTCTAAAAACAATTAATTTATAAAAACGAGAAAAATAATTTTTTTTGGAAAAGCATCACTAACGAAATTCAAGCTGATTTAATTATATCTATATGATATTGATGATAAACAAGATCATGAAATTCTAGTAATATATGCCTACATTGAATTTTATAAAAAATGAAGGTTTTAAAATCTCATATAAATGCTCTTTAGTTTTTATATGAATATACAAATATAATTTACCATTTATGCATGTATTGTTATGAAATTTCCCAATTGAGATCATTATAACATAAGCTTAGAATGTCTTAAATTTAAATAACTTAATTTTTTATTTATATTTTACCACACATAGTTGAGGATCAAACCGAAATATATAGCAATTTTATAACCAATAAGATTATATTAAATAATTTTTCACTAAAATATTTGTTGCTATTGCAACTTTGAAAGATACGAGATAATAAACTTAAGTTAAACAAATCAGCATATTGGTACACACATTCCATTTTTTATGTCATACGATGTTTTGCAGCGATTGTACGCCATGCATTATGGTAAGCAAATGATTTCAGACGTTTCGGAAAAGTTAAAACTAATGAAAATTTTCAATAAGAACCAAATGCGTATAAATGTAAATACTTTTTCAAAGTTTTTAAATCCTTTCAAAACTTAATCAAAGTATTTTTCATTAAATTAACTTCCTAAGTTAATTGAATGCTGTTTACACCGACATGGGAAACGTCTGTCTCCAAATCGGCGCTAATCACTCGGAACGTAGACATTCGAGCGCAAAATAAACGTAAATCGAATATATATGTCGTGTGAAGTGTCTAAGTCTAGGGTGACCTGACAATTTTGAAGTATGACATAAAGTACATAAAATATAAATTTACTTACGACCTTATAAAAAATACATTATAAAAAGGAGAGTTTGACGGTATTTGTAGTTCGGCAGGGTACTTTTTTTAAAAATAATCCCGTGGTTGTTGGTTACGATTTATCTATGTTTATTGAATATTGTTTTAGCACAAAGTCATATTAACTTAAGCACATAAAAAATACTTTAAAACCATAATAGCTAATTAAATAATCAAGGTTTTTGCCCGTTTATACAAGCTTGTCTAAGCATTCCACATGCATGTATTCGTTAGCAGGGGTTGTATTTGGATGACATTTTTTCAATGTTATCTGCTGTGGTACGATTACTATTACCACTGGGCTTTATTAAACTATAAATACACGATTATAAAGAATAACATAAATATAACAAATATAAGTAATGTTTACAAAAATTCAATGATTTTGCATTCATATCATTGCATGAACATAAAAAGAAGCCATTTATATCTATTATTTCATATGAATTTTCTAATTCATATAGAATATCATACAGTTTATACAGTTTCTTTTTGCTAATTCTTTGATTTTCAAAGAAATAAAATTCTTTTTTCAGAATTAGAAAGCTGACAATACGGTTAATCTATTAAATTACCACTAATTAGTAGTATTTTTTTTGTTTTCTTTTACAACAAATAAATAGCCATTAGTTTTTCGGTGATTTTAAATTCATATGAAATATAGTCTAAAATTTTCATTAAATCACATTTTCCATGGATTTTATCTATTAATTGATAAGCATTATTTAATTGAAGAAATATTAAAGCTGTTAGGTAAATTTATGGCATTTTTGTATTTAATATTACTTATTCATCGTAAGCATTTTTTCAAACTTTTCAAGATTATTTACATGTATATCTGTGGAGTTTGCATTCCAAATAGGAAGGGTATAAAATAAATCTGGTAGGGTAATTGACTTGAATATTTTCAATTTAGTTGATGATGGTGAAGATAAATTTCGTCATAATTGTAATAATAACACAGTAGATTTTTTGATTTTGAACTACTTTGATATGACCACAATAAATTATATGATATATAAACGTCTAAATCTTTGATATGCTTTGAAGTATGAATCGGAATATCTTCAGTTTCTATTTTATGTGATATATGTGAAGAATTGATAATCCTTAGTGGACATTTATTAAAGTGAAATTTCACTTTATTAGTTGTAGCCATTTTATAATTCTTTCAATATCAATCTCTAAATCTTGAAAATATTTGAAATGCTTACATCACCAGCAAAAATATAGCAAAGTCACTAACAACTATTTGGTAGATCATTTATAAAAGCTATGAATAGTATTGGAGCTAAAATTGATCCATGTGGGATACCACTCGTAATATTACAGCTGTTGGATATGGTCTTTCGAAATTTAATTACTTAAAAGCGATTTTTCAAGTACGACGCTAATAATTTTCAAAAATTTTAAATAGCAGTTTTTTAATTAATTTCCCATGCAAATTTTCTATATGCAAATGTTGCAGATATCATCTGTGTAATATTCAATTAATGCGTAGATATATTTCATTAGATAACACTAGAATAATCAATCTATCACTTCTTGAATGTTAGTTTACAATAACAGTATAGTTTATTGTCTACCCAATTATCACATACTTCAATTAATCCAAAATTATTACACTCGTACAATTTGCTGCTGAAAATTAATAATCATATTACAACGTTTTATTAACTCATTTTGTATCCGGTCATAGAATTTTTAGTTTATTACCAAGGAATCTTTTAAAAAATTTTTAAAAAAACACTTATTTACTCAATTTATTACAGAACAATAATAAGCAACTCAAATGTATTTTATAACGCCTTTTAACACGATTTGCAAAATGCTTTAGGTAAATATTAATGTATTATTATTATTATTATTTTATTACTTCTCAGTTTCATGCTGGTATCCCTCTCAGTTCGGGGAACTCACCAGTTCCCAGAGAGTCTGAGAGCTGTTAAATTAAAAAATTACGGATTTTAACAAAATTCAATCAACTTACTTATGAGAAAACAGCTTTTTTTAATGAATAATATGAAATAAAATATCTTACAACCGATCGAGGAGTGCCTCAAGGCACAGTACTAGGGCCAATTTTATGTTCAATATATGTAAATTACATAATTAAGCATGTAACTCATAGTGAAATATATCAATTTGCTGATAATACTTGCCTCATAAATACAGATTTTGACGCATTTAGGTCAACAAGCGATTTACAAAGTGGTATTAAAATTTTCTAGGTATTTCTCATTCAATCAATTAAAAATTAATATTGAAAAACGCAATTCATCATATTTTCTCCCAATTCGGTAAAAGAAATAACAAACAAGATCGAATTAATTGTTAACAGTGTTCCAATAAAACAAAGTGATCATGTTACATAATTAGGTGTTGATATTGACAAAGATTTGATGTTTGATAAATTTCTCCTAAAAAGTTACAAAGAGGTCTTCTGGCGTTAGATACGTATAATACCTCAGAAATTTACTACCAGATTATCACGTTCAATTATTACATGCATTTTGTTTATCGCAATTACATTATTGTTTATTTTTATTATTAATTTTTATTCAAAAGCCCGCCATTTATTATCAAAAACTTTTAATTATTCATTAAAATCATTAAATTTTGCTCGTAACCATGATCATGTTAGTGAATAGTATAATATAGTATCCCCGCTATATCAAGTACAATTCCATGCAACTTCAATTTTATTAAAGGATAAATATAGCCGAGAATCACTGTTTTTTTATAATTACTTCAAAGTAAATACACGATCACGTATTTTGTATGCAGCAGTGTTTCCCATCCTATTTTTCATTCGAATGATTTAGAAAATGAGATTAGAGTGAAATGGAAAAAATAGACAAAATTCAGAAAAAAATTAAAAATTGTACTTTTACACCGACAAAATACAATCGGAGACACAAACATGCTAAAGACATTTACTGATTTTTTACACTGAGCTCACCACATACATAGACACACACATACACACACACACAAAGTGATTATTATTATATATTTTATATTTAGTTTGTAGATTAATTGTAACTTTTTAGCAAATATATTGCTTTGACTATTATTATAATTATTATTATTATTTATTATTAAGTAGGCAAACATTATTGGGCATAGATAATAAACTCAACGCATGGTCAAATTACTTTTAAAACTGCCCTTTAATTAATATTGCATATTTAATTAGTTTTGTAAATATTTTTGTCATGTGTTAGTTTATAGTTTTTACATACATTTAAGCAATAAATTTGCTTTGATTATTATTTATTGGGCATAGATGATAAACTCAATGCGTGGTCGAATTACTTTTAAAACTGTCCTTTTAATTAATATTGCATATTTAAATAGTTTTTTTATATACATTTAAACAATAAATTTGTTTTGACTCTTATTTTTATTTTAATTATTGTAATGTATATTGTATTAACATTAATTTTTGTAATTTTTTAGTAATATATTGCTTTGACTCTTATTATTATTATTATTAAAAATTTATCAAATGATTAATTTGGATTTTGACCTAAATTCAGCACATCTGATGCGGTTAAATTAAATGTAAATCAAAATTTATTCACGACAGTAGCTTTACGTGATTTAATTAAAGCATTTAACTCAATTAATTTCGATATTTTAAATTAAGGCCATAAGGTTTTAGTCTCAATTCACTAAATTTTGTTATGAGTATTCTAAGCAATTGCTAGTAACGAGTAAAAATTTATGACATTTTTTTCAGAATATACGATTGCAAATTTAGGTGTACTGCAAGGTATGTAAATATTTCAACATCCTTGAAATATGGAACTATTTATCAATACGCAGATAATACTTGCATATTACGAACAGCAAAAAATCCCTTTGAGGCAACCAGATATCTGGCAAAAGATTTTAAAAATCTTGTAACATATTTCATTCGTACTAAACTAAAAATTAATTCTGACAAAGCTCAACTTATTTTTTTTTCAACAAAAGAACAAAGAAAGTTTTTAAAATATTAAAATTAATGTTTGGGATAATCAAATCATTCAAAGTACATGTGTAAACTACCTCAGTGTACTAATAGACAATGATTTAAAATTAAATGATTTTCATTCCCAAAAATTGAAAAAGACGGCATCTGGTGTCAAATATTTGTACAATTTGCGTCAAGTAAGAAACACGTTTAATGAAGAACTAATTCATTCATTTGTGCTGAGTTACATTAATTACTGTGCATTTATTTTTCAAAATATAACATTTCAAAAAAGTTAATCACTATCAAAACATTATAATTAGGCTTTTAGATCACTTAATTATATTGAAAAGCATTAATCTTTGTAATTACATCAAAATCAATAAAATGAATAAAACACTTTTTAGTATCAATAATCGTCAAGATGCATTTTTCTTCAGATGTTGAATCTCATGGAATGAATTAAGTATTGATATTTAATGTGAGAGAAATTATAAGCAGATTAAGAAAAAATCAAACCAATTTTATTGAATAATCAAAAATTATTGGGCATAGATGATAAACTCAATGCATGGTCAAATTATTTTTTAAACTGCTCTTTAACTAATAATGAATATGTAAACAGTTTCTTAAATATTTTTTCATGTGTTAGTTTGTAGACCTTATATACCTTTCAGCAATAAATTTGCTTTAACGCTTATTAGAGACACAACCTCAGAATAATAACATAATTAAATATTTTTAAACTGAAATATATTGCTTTTAGTCCAGAAATATTTTGCTAAGTGTCATTAATTATGCAGGGAAATTGGGGAGGAGATGAACTATTTCAGTAATGTGACGAAGTGGTCCGAATAAAAAACCATTATTCTACCAATTTCCTCAAACTGGTTATATATTTATATAGCATTTAGAGCCTTGCAAGCGTTAAAATATTTAATAAATTAATTTTTCAATAAAATTATCATATTATGCAAAACATCAATCAATAGTTCAAGAAATGTAACTTTGCAAATTCGAAAACTACCTAAAATATCAAAGCATGACATCCTTAAATATAAAAATAGATGAAGATTGGAATACAATTTATAACCTTACAATGAATTCATTAAGCTATACGTTAACTTGAATCAATTTATGTATGCGTTGACTAAATGCTATAAATCCACATCAAAGCTTTCACAAAGTTTCTCAAAAATTGATTCGTTCGTGAATGCATAATAAAAACGAAGACGACTTTGAACTCGTTTGCCTAACAGTTAAGTGGAATTTGAAAACTTGAGCAGCTACTATTGATTCCACATTCGATTAATGGCATTCTGAAGCCATAGACAAAGCTAGCTACATGTATATCAGTCATAAATTGCAATTTTATTTCTACTCGTAATGCGTCATTTGGAGGGGCAGGAGGAGATTCACACATGTCAACCCCTCAAATATTACTATTTTTACATTACATTGCTTCAATTCAGCATTACTCCCACATCTTTACACTGATAAACTAAGTTTCAGACTTTAATCTTATTGAATGTGAACGCCTTGCTAAAAAAATAATTATAAAAAGCAACGATCATTCTAGAGCACAAGCACCCTTCTCTAGACCTTGCTATATTTTGCATTTAAGAGTGCTGAAGGAGTCTCATAGTCTCATGTGTGATAATCTTTTGAAGTTAGATAACAGACAGCGTTTTTATGAGCAGGTGGTATTAACAACACCATTTTTCATATTCAATTTCCAGACTTTAAAGAAACATATAAGACATATTACAGCTAAGGTTTATTATTATAATCATTTATAAAATTAAATTAGTTAAATTTTGACTAAAGTTAACTACAACTTCAGCTGAATTATATTCAGCAACTATTGCATTCAGCTTTCGTGTAAACAAAAGTTTTTTGGAATATATATATATATATATATATATATATATATATATAAATATATATATATAAATATATATAAATTTCCTTTAAGATTAAAATAAAGTATTAGTAATTATATTAGAATAATATGCGTATGTTCCTTAAAATTAAAAAGGCCTCTTTTTAAATAACATAAATTACCAAATATGAGTTTATACAAAATTCCATCTGCGTTTTATTGACTTTATTCTTGATATAAACATAAATTCAATTTTTGTAAGAACGCATAGGCAAAACTACACAATTTTCTGAAGACGGATAAAAATTAGGATGTATATTTCTATTATAATATAAATATATTTAGAGTTGATTATGATCAAAGAAACTACAGATAAATGAATTACCAGCACTAAATGGAATTATAATGAAAAAATTTGAGCATTCCCATGTTAGCTAGTGAATGATAACTTTAAACGCCTAATTTACACGCACTTTGTAAGAACTATACGCACTTGCAAAACTTAACAGCAGCGTTTTAAGCAGAGTTAATGTTTAGCAAAGCAATGTTTTCGAACATCGCAAAATAGAAACTAATTTGAATTTTCTCATGAAAATGTTTAAAATTTAATATTAATATTGCATTTAATTAAAAGAACAATACAATTTTTATAATAATATCATGTTAACTTATAAGTTGCTCATTAGAAAATCGTAATTTCATATCTCAAAACATTGAGTTATTATCTTAGAATGCAAATCTGTAAAGCACCTTTAAAGAAATTCACGGGCTTGCAAGACTTTAAAGATGCGTTTTAATTCATAATGTACTTTTAAAGTAACTAACGCACTCCTTTGCATGGGTTTGAAAGTTTAAAGCTATCGTATTTCTTGCTACAATATGCAATGAAGAGGTGGTACAACTGGATTAAATTTGACCTGTTATTATAATGATTTATATATATATAGTAATATATTGGCTTTTTGTAACATAGTAAATCAGTTTTCGTTTAGCATTACAAAGCTCAAAAAATCGAAATTTACTATGTTACAAAACGCCAAATTCTGTTCTGATAGGAAGCAAACTATTTTTTTGAAATTTTTTCATGCATACTAATATAGATACTCTTAGCAAACATATTTTAAAAAAAAAATTTAAGTTTTTTTATTTATTCTTAAAAAATTACGAAAATGATGTTTTTATAAAATATTGGCGTTTTGTAACACTCGGTAATATATTGGCGCTTTCTAACAATATTTTTAGTAGAGAACGAAAATTTACAGTTTTTGTACGAATAATAACAGTATAATGAATAAATAAATCTGTCACAACATGACAATTCTCATGGTATTGCGATACCTATCAGCTCATGATAGAAAAAACGCATTTCTTTTTCATATCGTAATACCTCTAAAAACAGAGGAAAATGAAAATTTAAGCTCATTGTATCTTCATAATTTTTGAAATTATTTGATCGCATTCCATACATAGGTCCACTATTTGCAAATAGGCACACTTCTTCTTCCGTGTTAACCCCAATTTACATAGTGCCTCTAGTTTTATTAAAAAAATACATAACATAAGTTATCATTGTATAATAGTAACGGAGCATATGTACGTTTATATAAACAAAAAGTATATATTACCAGCTCATTTTATTTGAAATTTCTTATTTTAATGATGTTATACTATTATTGCACGTTGCTTCAAAAATTGCACACTTTTAGAAAGGAGACCCAGTAAGAATGATATATTCTTAGAAAATATAATTTCTAGGAAGTCATTCATTGAAAATGCAGTGATCCATATATAATATTACTTAATATTACACTTATTGATGTAATTTTAGTCTTAAAACAGCTAAAACAATTTCAAAACCGATATCTTCAATATTAAATGAGATATAGAAAGGGCTTCTTCACTGTGTTTCATTTTTATCATTTCAAAGAAGTAATTAGTAATAACTACAGTAGTCCATAAAAGATATTGCCAAGCATTATAATTACAGTAATAATTTTTGTCAATGAAATCAGTAAAGATAGTCTGAAAGCGATGTCTTCAATATTTATTTAGATATAGAGCATTTTTTACTAAATTGTCACTTCTCAGTTATCTTCCATTAAGGAAGTCATTGATAAAAAAGGCATAGTCCATGTAAAATTTTATTAAATATTACCATATTAATGATATTTCCAGGTTTCTAAATTAATAAAACCAATCCGAAAGTAAAATCTTTAAGAATCATGAGAAATTAGGGAATTTCTGAAATAATGTTGCATCATTTCGAAGGGATGTCACATAAACTGAATTATTTTTGTGTCAAAGTTTTCAATTTCAAAAAATTTGCGACTAGCGTATATTAGACATTTAATTTAAGTGTGTACTAAAAAATATTCAAAAAATTTAATTTAAGTGTGTACTAAAAAATATTCAAAAAATTTTTTTAGTATATATTGTTTTACAAAGCGCCTTTAGATTACAGAAAAATTAAAAGCGCCAATATATTAAAAAAAATGTGTTACAAAGCGCCAATAAATTACTAAATATATATATATATATATA
>CABFPE010000184.1:1019792-1031464 GCA_900660155.1 Hofstenia miamia
TATATATATATATATATATATATATATATACGTAAAAAAGTTCCATGATGTAAGTAATTCGGTTTTTGGGCAGTGTAATGAAAAACAAATAATAAAGACATTATTTTGCAAAACGGAATACATATTGACTGTATATAGAATTATAGATTTTGAATTGATTACGGCTTTATAATACTATAGGTATTCATCTAATTAAGTTTTTATGAGGCTTATAAAATTCTTTTTGAATTTCTCATTGACTGAATTAAATATAATCTATTACATTTTATTGGTAATATTTGAAAATCAATTTCATTTTTCTTAATTGTTTATGTTTTCCAACCTATGGGCAGCAACCGCCAGTGGGATAACACATATTAACGCAAATTTGAAAAATATTACTACAAAATATTTTTCTTAATTTTTGGGGGAGTGAATACTTAGATTTTTGAAAAAAAGAAGAGACGTTTGATGTCGTCTCTATAGAGCCTCTCGCAGTACAAATGCTTGCATTGCTTGTCATACAACCTCACAAGAGTCAAAGAAGCCTTATCCATAACCGATGCAACCGTAGATTGGAAGATTTTTCTGAGTGTTTAGGGTTCAGTCATTTTTCGGAAAATAAAAAAATCATATATGTAGCTTGACAACTTTGAGGGATATCATTAATGTAGATGTCTATTTTTAAATCGTTGGAGATTTCAAATTGTCTACTACCTTAGTACTAGGGTATTAAGTCTAACCGTGGTCTTAACACCATCAGCTGCTACTATAGTTCCCAGAAGCTTTATAAAACATTTTAATGAGTAAATACAATAATTGCTAACGCTTATAACCTAGAGGAAAATTGTATATTCTACATGAAAAAAATCTTTGCGAGTATGTGTTTGGTACAAACTCTTCATCAATTAAGTGTTAAATCAAGACTTCGTGCTGCCAATAATGTACATCCAAAATAAAGTCCTGCAAGTCGGGATATTTTTGCTTCGACTCGAGTCAATTCGATTTCGAAACTCGAGTCTTGTCTACTCACATCAATGTCATAAATGTAAAGTCACCATTAAATAATCAAATTTTGTCCCAGTAAAATAAGATACATTCTAGCAGTCAAGTTTGTAATGTGATAAAATTTTAGTAATCAATAATCGAATTTACCATTCAATTAAAGAAAGGAAGGACTGAGAAGTTTGTATACCAACATGAAAGGACCACCTGTGGTAATTAGGTTTTAGCACTACTCTTACGTATAGTAGTAAAACTTTAAGAAATTAAGAACAATAAAATCTTAATCTTTTACTCTACAGAGAGAGGTTACCAACATAATATAAGATCCTTGTGTTAGCTACAATCGTTTGTATCACAATGTACCTCAATCCCAATTAGTCTGAAAAAATTTTTGGAAGAATCTTGCAATAATAAAAAATTTTATACATTTTTTTCAATCGTGATATGTACTTTTCAATATCAAATCAACACAACCCGAGGTGACTCTCGCCGACTCCAAAAGTGTCAATTATTGATTTTCGAGTTAAGTTGAGTCGGGTCAGGTCGAGAACTCGACTCGACTCTATTCGACTCTAAGGATCGAATACTCGCATATCCAAATTCACATGAAAGTCTAGTTAAATGCGTTCTGCAAACAGAGATGTTTTTAGTAAGTTGTTTTAGAGAAACCTGATCTCAGATCTCATATCATTGGATATTACACCAAATATAATTTTGTAATGTTCTATTTTAATTACTACCACTTTTGTGGACACGTGAGCAATCTGCATTGATTGATAAATAGTTATCACTGTCTTGAATAGACACATTATTATTTTATCTATTATTGAAAGCTAAGCTCCTTCCCAACTATCAGTTGAACACATGTACATCATAGACTGTCTGCCATTCCCAAATTTGAATTTATAATGAGATTTTCATTTATGGGTGTACATGGAAGAGAGGGATTTAAAAATTTATTTTCAAAGACAATTACTGGTAAATTATTGCAAACGGGAGATCAATCGACATATATAATTGTAGACTAATAGGAGAAAATTACAGGAAAATTTTTGATAAAACTTTATTTTTCGTAAAAACCGCAAACTAGTTATTAACTTCTTTTTCTATTTATATGTTCACGTGGGTCCTAAAATTCAGAAAAAACATCTTACACTTGATCTTGGGAAAATATACGATATATAACACTTGTAACACAAATAAAATCAGGCAAAAGCGTTCATCAAATATTTGAAATCTTTGATCATCCTGAATTAAGCAAAATTTCTTAAAACGAATTAACATAAAATCATGAATTCTTTGAAAATTTCAAAGGCGTTCAACTCGAGATTAGACAATTTCATTTATAGGCCAGATGTTTTATCTTTTCCATATGCATTAAATAGTGGCTGCGAATGAAGTTAAGACATTCATTCTTAAACGCTTTCTAACCTACAATTACACTAATACTACATAATAGTTCGAAAACAAATGCTATTCCTTAGTTAAATAATGTAGTGATAATTATGTTGCGGAATATGGACGCATTTTCTAGATATAATCAAACTATTTAAATTTTAGACTTGATTGCTACTTCAAAAAACGATAATATAATTTTTTAATATAATAATGCGCTCACTAATCTTTGTCCAAATTAAAGTGGGAATCGTTAATGACTAATCTCAGTTTTTTTTAATTTTAATATATAACGGATCAAATTTAGAAATCGGATGTATCCTTTGAAGTACGCGTAATAAATGTAACGCATTAGTGTAATACATTACAATTTCTTATTTCTAACATTTTTATTAGCATAATAAATATATGGGTCATTCGACAACAAAATGTCGCATATATTTATGAGAAAGTTAAGAGTAAATATTAATATAATAATAATTTAAAATTATCAAAAATAAGTAACTAAACAAGAATTGTAAGTGTATGAAACAGTTCAAATATATTATCCTTGCCTTGTTATCACGTCGTTAATGAATTGAACAAACTTGTTAGATTGTCTTTTTCACTGATTATCATAAAAAGAGCTGAGAGTATTGTCGACGTTCTTTTTCAATTCGTCTTGAGAATGGAAATCAATCAATTTTAGAAAAAACATATCAATCACAAGAATTGAAGTCTGCATTATATGGTGGCTGTTTAATTGCTATTCAATTTTTTGATCAAAAACTGTGAGGTCTCTCTTGACACATGGGGTTGTGCGTTATCGTGCTGGAGAATAGGGTTTTCAAGTGTAACTAGTAAGTGTTAGAAGAAGAACTTTCAGAAGCTGCTCGTAGAAATGCGCGATGCCTTTCGCAACTTATGGATTCTTAATTTGCAAAACTTCAGTATTGAAGATACTGTAAGGATCATTGTCTTGCTATTCATGGACAGTTTTGCCACCTGCGGTCTATGATGTCCTGGAGACAAGCATGCTCGATTACAAGGCTTGGTAGGCAGAGTCTCATGAATCACCCATTTCTCATCGACTACCATCCAACGATGCTGTACCCATTTGGAAACCACTGATACCATACCAAGGTCACCTGTAAAATACGTTACACAGTCGTGGTGGAAATTTCGAGTTGATGCCAAGCACTGATCATTAGATAGATAGATAAATAATATCGGAAGACAAAAAAAAATTCTGAAAAGATTATGTGAAAATCTACAATTCAAAAGAAAATGAAAAAAATTTAACACTAGGAATTGAAATATTTAATACTAAAAAGAATAAATTGAGCTTTCGTGAGGTTCTTTAGAATAGTTCCAACTGATATTTGCCTGATTTACATAACACTTTCGGTAGTAAATAATGAAGATGATGATTAGATTTTGAATTTTGTTAACTAGTTCCTTAGATAAGTGATACCTCCTTTATTTCACTAACAACGTATTTTGACACTTGCAGTCATGATATATTGTGCTCTGTTTGAGATGACTTGCAGCTTGAGTTCTTGTTTATTAGGAAGATCTACAACAACAGGAGAGGCGTAGTCCATCATTGATACTATTAAAGAGATGAAAAATGTATTTAATTTTTTGCTGTCTACAAATTGGCGTAAATGTCTAAGGCCGAATAGATTGCTAGATGCCTTCTTACATATTTCTTCAATAATTAGATCCCTTTTGAAACTGTTACTAATAGTCAAACCCAGTACTGGGTGGTTCGGGGGTTCCACCCCTGCAACCCGGCAATTTTTTTACTTTCACAATTTTTGACACTGCAATCATTCTTTGCTTTCAATTTTTTCAAAAAAAATCCATTTACTCAATTGGCATTTTTAACAGTAATCTCGATATCCAAATGTTACACTCTAACAATTCTACAGTTTGGACATCCAATGGCATACTAATAATGATGCAAATCTTGTAATCAGATTCTAGAAAAAATACTGATAACCAATAATCAAGATTCATTTTTAATAAAAAGTGCGGTTCTTTAATACTAAAAAACCTTGATTAAATCTGCAGCCATTCTGCTTTGAAAGCAGAAAAGTGGCTGCAGAATGGACTCGAAATAGTTTATTCTTAGTTGTATTATTTCTACTAAATACCATTTGTTTCGATTTATCTACTTTGATAATTACTTTATTACTAGTGTTGGTCGAAAAAAGTTAATTCTACACCGGTGTTAATTGTTGATGTAGGTAATGAGTGGAATAAAAGGCTGATTCTCTCTAAATGGTATAAGTTAAAAGGATCACAATTCAACGTACTCTTATACTTTTTTAACGAATACAATGTGAAGTAACTTATTGGTTTTCCAAAAAATAACAAAATTTTCTTTAAGAAAAAATGTGAATATATCTCTTATCCTAAATCTGATTCGTCTATTTAAATTAGTTCAATGTTTAAGCCTACTGTAAAAGCTAAAGATCTTAGTGTTTATTTTATTCATGATTTATCCTGGACCTTACATGTGAATGAAAAATAAAAAACCGCTTAGATTTTAATGCTTTTGATTATATATCCTTATATTACCGTAACCACCCAGGATTACATTCTAAAAATTTTTATCTTTTTCAAGTAACACCTGTGAAGAAATCAAAGACAACTTACTTCTATTTTAACCGCATCACTTGCTTGGCAAACTTTATTCATATCAACACGAACATTAATTTATTTGATGATTACCGTCAAGAAAAATCTGCTAGTTTTTTGCAGAATACATCTGAATTGCATTTTTAATACTGATACTAGATGCACACATTATCTTGTTTGCCCATGCAAATAATGCCAATCATCTTACAGTTCATCATTCCATAAATAATTTTGCTGCCTGTTTAATATATTTGTAGGCAAACTAAGACATTTTGGCCAACGCATTAATGAACATCTAAAAGGCCATATGCAAACAGAGATATATCAAAATCAGCATAAAGCAAAAGAAATGAAATTTTAAAATAATAGTTCAACATCAAAATTCAAGCATAATAGTAATTCAGGAATATCTAAATAGAAATCAAACTTTAATGAACAATTAAATTTATAGTGAACCTAACGTATTTTAAATAGATAATTTTGCAAAATATTATATTACCGTATTTAATTTATTCTGATGATTATATATCCCACATAGTTCTACTTGCAATAAATCACATAAATTGAATACAATTAAAGCATTATTTGATCGAGTATATAAAATCTGTTCGACATATGAACATACAGTTAATCGAATTTTTACAATCTTAGAACGAAATCGATGTTCTCATAATATTTTAAGAAAACATTGAGATAATTTATTTGAAAATGATTAAAGCAAAAAACCATCATAATGGAAAAAATACAAAGAAACTAAAATTGAAGCGAATTTGAAAATACCATATCTAAGTAACAAAATTGAGAAATTCGGAAAAAAGAGTGAGAAGTCGGAATACAAAGCTAAAAATTAAAAATATCACCCCGATTTTTACATCATTAAAAACAAAATATATGATTCGTAACAAATACAATATCCCAAAAAACTTCGTTTCATCCCTAGTCTATAAATACACATGTGATGATCGCGATAAATCATATATCGGTGAAACTAAGCACCCATCACCATCAAACTAAGGAAGCTCATTTTAAAATTTTACTAAGAACTGAACATCCGAAGATAGCAGAGGCAATATATATGCAAAAGAAACGACAAAGAGTAAATTATTATATCAACAATAACGCATGATGACTTTTAATTTTTCTAAGTCTATGTAATATATATTTAGTGTGGTTTTAAAATTTATTTAACGCATATTTTGTAAACCGACTATTATAACACATCGATATCGATTTTTAAGACTGTTGTCGCATTCAATATTAAAAGCTCGGTTTCCTAAAATATAATATATATATATATATATATATATATATATTTCTGCAACCAGAAATTTCCTCCACACGGGACCATTTCTCTTTATCTTACAAGCATCAAAACAGTGCAAATACTTTTCTGGATCATAGTAATCCACCTTCTAGCAGCAGATATGCAAAAAATCATCAACATGAATAAATATGACACCACATATCTGTCCATTTTTAGAGAATGTAAATAGTGCTTTGTCAGCTTCGAAAGTGACACCTCCCATGCGATAAAGTTCTTGACTTACTCCATCATACCATAGTTTAGAAGCATCTTTAAGGCCATAAACACCAACTTGAAGTTGCCATAAAATGTCTGAAGAAGCGCACAACGCCTCCAGAGGAGGTGAAACAAACACTGGCCGATTCAGAGACATACCTTTGCAAAAATGCGGTCTTGACATCAATAATCCCAGTCTCTACAATTTGCATGAAAGATAATGTTAAGCGTAGAGATAGTCGTGAAGCCGATGATGCATATGATTCAGGCGTATCAGTATCTTGGAAACCGCGCGCCAGAAATCGTGCATTGGGTATCAACTCTGAGCCACCAATGGCCTTCATGGTTACTACCCAACGTGTAGTAATAATTTTCAGTTTACATCTATCAACTGGGCAAATCTTGACCTCTGTATATACACCATTTGAAAGCCAACTTTGAAGCTCCTTCAATTTTGCATCAGAATAAAGAGACTGATCAGCATCAACATGATGAACATATTATTCATTTCTTTCTCTAACTGGTTATCGCCTTTCCGCACCAGCTTCATTATTGGTGGACCTCATTGGAGTTGTGAAAATCATATTTTCGGAAGGTTCTGGCAAACTGCGAGACGCACCTGAAATCAGATTAACTGACTTAATTACTGGTAGGCTTACCTCAATTTCGTTACCAAGTCCTTCTCCAACTCCATTGTCAAGTTCGTCTCCAGTATCCTCGTCTTCCTCCGCAGTAATTTTTGACGTCTTCCTAGGCTGCTATTGATCAGTGGTATCATTTGTTTAACTAAAGTTTTCGCACCTTTATTATAGTCCTTAGTGCTTAAATATGATTTAGTAGTTAATATTTGAGACACATGTTGGAATCCTGCTCTTTCAGCATTCAGGCATAGGATGTCCACTTGATGTTTCATGCAATGCTACAATCTTTCCTTCAATACTGATTGTGTTCTGCTTCAAGCTGATTATGGCTTGCATTTTGCTCAGAGTCAATTTTGAAAGGAGTAAAGGCAGTTTTCATCTGCGTGCATTTCTAGAGAGCGCTGTTGACCAAATAGACGGATTGGCAATTTGACTTGAAATAATGCTCGTTGGTGAACACCATTACCAAACAAAAAATTCACAGAAGAATTTTGAGGTCGGATTTGATATTCCACAAATGTTTAAGTAATTGTCCAACCAATATCTACCTGCAACTGTGAGTGTGCAAGCAGTATCCACAATGCCCATCATAAATTCTTTGTTGTTCTGGGTCATGAATGATACAAATTAACATACATAAAATATGCTGTCTCATCACCTTCTTCACAAGTAACAGTATTTCACTGCTGAGATTGAGAATTAATTGTTCAATTAGGCCATCGATTTGCCCAATGTGAATGTGACTCGCAAATGCAGCATGGACGAGAAATACTTGGTCAATAATCACCACGAGATCAACGTTGACTAAATTGACGTTCCCTCTGATTTCGGTTCGTTGAACTACGTCGGACCAAAATGTCTGATTATCACTATCATTGTGAACATCAACTTCAGTTTGATACGCCGTCTTGTTTGGATCTCTTGTACGGTGCCGGTGATGGCAGCAGTACTAGGTAACCGGAAAAACCACTAGGAAGGGCACTAAATGACACATTTGATTGCAGCAATGTTTGCTTAATATTAAGTAGTATTAGTTCCTTTGATGACAAGATAACCTTACGTTCATAATCGGATATACCACTTTTGGATAAAAGTTCAGCAGCAATGATGCATCTGGAAGTGCCATATTATGATCGTTTAGACACGTTACTCGAAATTCAAAGTCAACAAAGTCCTTAATCGATTGATCAGGCTTAAGAACACACGATCTAAAATTAATGAACATTTCATATGCTTCCACCTTTTCCAGGGGTTTGAAAGTAGCGTCCAACTTATCAAGTAGTACTTAAACTTGGAGTTCACCAACGTCAATGTAAGGACGTGGAAGAGCTTAGATCAGCTTGCATAGAAGAGTTCAATGAAATTTCCTTGCAATTTATAAAGAACTTGTTCAATTATATACCTGATTGCATCCAAGAAGTCATGGAATCAAAGGGCGAAGCCACCCGCTTTTGATAATGTTTTTATTATGTCATGTATTTGTCAGAAATTTGTTGTATATCATTTTTTGTAGTCACTGCAATTGTATTGTGAAGCCAAGAACTATTTTAAACATTTTGTTTTGACTGTCTCCATATTTTGTCTGCCCTTTAACCAATGTCAAAAATCATTATTACCTAAAGCTTTTGTAAGAATCAAGCAAACTTTGTGCAGAGTATCTAAGAGTCATGGCAAACCACTGGTTAGTAAAGTAAGGTTGTGTGAAGCATGTACATCTCAATTTTCCAATACATGCAAGTAGTTTGAGGGTGTCTCCATATTTATGTACGGCACTGTAAGTTTAATCCATCTTCGGTATTCAATTGCTCCGGAGTAAATGAAGAAACCGTGTTTTTAGCAGAATCCTTCAATGATAATAATACAGTAATGCCACGCTCCTTCTTGGGTAACTGCGTTCTAAGATTCTACATTTTTACATCTTTCCTACGTTGAACTAATATCCCGATTACTTGGATAGAACACCGATGGATTTTTGAAAAGAAACATTCTCTGCTACCAATGTTATATACAATAAGACTTGCGATCTTTATTATGCATGAAACTTACAACAGCTTCGCAATCAATTATTACCACTACTAATAAAACTAATAAGAACATATTTACATAGTTTGAATAGTACTACTCGTTAATAATTAAACACAAGTCTAATTAACTTTGTAAAACATTCACACAAAACATTGAAGATATGGCTTTCCTAGCATCAGTCTGCGATTCTATAATTCTATCGTTTTATAAGCAACTAGTTATCTTTTTTTTCTAAAGCCTGCATATATATATATAATATATATATATATATATATATATATATATATATATATATATATATATATGTAAAAATAAATAGACTATTTCAGCTAATGGTACAATCTACTAAATCCAATATTTAAATTAATTAAACAAATTAGCATGATAATCATTTATTGAAATATAAAATGATTTAGAAATATTGAAAAAAAATATAAAAATTATATTATTGTGTTTTTGTTTACTAAGGGAATTTTTTCGCCTTCCCTTCTAAGTTATCATGGGTTGTAAAAAAGTTAACAGATCTCCACATGCATTGTTCACAGCAGTGTTCTGCATGTTGTTTTCTTAAATTTACTTGCTTTAAAGCGATGATAATAAACCAACAGATGAATTCTTAGTTTATTTAGTATAAGAACTCCACCTTATTGGCATGGAGAAATTTCGTGTACGAATGGTTATGATAAATAAAAGAAATTCTCCGTCATTGAAGGAAGGAATGTTTGTGTATACTCAAATCCATTTTATGGTGACTTAGTCGATTTTCCGATTTTATCTGACGCAATTGAATTCTACTCATATCTTTGAATACAACCAGTGTTTTAGCTTCATTTTTATGAACGTTCTTTCCCGTTTTATTATTCTTTCAAAGCCTATTGAAAGAAGTAATTATTTTTTGACTTTGGGTTTATCAGTTCAAAACGGATGCAGTTATTTATCTGATCAAACTACCTTTTACACTTCAAATATATTTCTTTAACAATGTAATCCAGTATTTATTGTGGGCTTTAAGCACTGCTTTGGTTTTAATACTTTATGAATATTCTTTTGAAACAATTTCCTCCTGACATAAATTATATTGAATTAACACTGGATATCAAAATATAAAATTTAAAATAGTTAACTTATATTGCAACTAGTTATATAACTTACAAATCTTTTTCACATATTCATACGAAAATCATAATCTTCATAATTTTATGCTAATTTCTTCTGTTAATTCTTTATAATTGCACATCGAATTTTTTCTCCTTGCTTTCAGCACATGTGTTAATTGCTACTACTGTCCATCAAATCAAATTATTCTATTAATCTTAGGATTTTATAATTTTTATATTTTTGGAGAATAAATATTTTCTGCATTTTATCAATATATTATAAATGGTCACTTATCTGATCTATTCAATTAGTCTGAGACCATTTAAGAGCACAAACAATTACCACCCTAATTTATATTATAGAGTTGGCATTGGATACTCATGCAGTAAAATATCTGTAGTTTATATATAGTTTCTGTTAATCTCATTTTCAATAGTGGTAATTTGTTCTTAAACCCAAACAAGAATCGGGTATTAGAAACAAACCTAAAGTATTATATCTATGCTTCCAAAATCATTTGCAGATGTTATCCATACTATTTAAATTCAGAATTATCTACACTTCATAGAAGATTACATTAAATTTATGAATTCCTTATAGTTTTCCCCACTCATCAATTAAAAATATTTAAAAGAAAGTGCAAAAGTTTCTTCCTATAAAAAAATTATATTTGGATGCAGTACACCCATGCAAAGATTCATCTCAACTGCACCTACACAACCAGTCAGCATAAACGCATTTTGTTATTATATAATATATTTGTACTTTGTACTATTTGGATTTGTTTCTTTTGTTCAGTGTTAGTTCTTTGTTTATTAATCTTGCAAGCATATTGCTTTAACTCCTATTATATGCATAGTAATAGTAGCAGTAGTAGTAGTAGTAGTAGTAGTAGTAGATAAATGAGAGAAAATCTACCGGTCATAGCAATATCCCTAATCATATTTTTAAGTTAGTCTTCTTGGAAACCTTAGATATATTAACCTTTCTAATAAACATTTGCATTAGATATTCGCATTTTCCTAAACGACTTAAGCATGCAATAGTAACTCCAATATATAAATCAGGAAGCACAGAAGACTGTAAGAACTATAGGCTTATTTCTGTGACTCATTTGCTTTCAAAAATAATTGAGCACAGTCTAAATGAACAGCTCTACTCCTTTTTTGTAGACAACAGAATTCTATCGGAACATCAATATGGCTTTAAAAAGAAGCAATCAGCAACTGATGCGGTATTAAATGCAGTAGAACAATGGAGATTTGACCTTAATAATAATAAATGTTGTGCAGTAGCCTTCTTAGATTTGGCAAAGGCCTTTGATAGTGTCTCGCATGAAATACTACTAAAGAAACTAACAAAGTACCAATTAAGTGAGGATGCTA
>CABFPE010000184.1:1046798-1065921 GCA_900660155.1 Hofstenia miamia
GACATATATTTACCGACCTTCCGGCATTGAACATATATTTGAAATCATATCAACTGAGTAAATCAGAATAAATATATTTAGTCTACAATC
Organism: Hofstenia miamia; assembly: GCA_900660155.1. Lineage (NCBI taxonomy): Eukaryota > Metazoa > Xenacoelomorpha > Acoela > Hofsteniidae > Hofstenia > Hofstenia miamia. The sequence continues at coordinate 1,046,889 of CABFPE010000184.1, forward strand.
ACGACCAAAATTGGCATGCAGAAATACACTATTTTTATATAACAAGAATATATACTAACAAATTAATGGCATGCCAATGAATTCAAACTATGACAGCATTCTGGACATTATTGTAATTTTCAAATTTTAGAAACAAGTTACAAACCATTCCTATACTATCAATATGTTGATGATTACTTTTGTATATTTAAGAACTCTAATGACATTGAAAAATTTCAAAAATAAATAAACAGATATTTAAACTCGATTAAATTTTCATATGAAAGTGAAAAAATGTTGAGCTAATATTTTCTAATTCAGAACTTTTAAGAACAAAAGCGTTTATTGAAACACATGAAATACAGGATTTTACATCCTCTATGAATCATATTGCACTAAAACATTTATAATCAATACCTTTAAGACATTAATTTATCAATTTATTTACAATTTTAATAATGCAATTGACAAACTTTCTTCAATACTTTCAAATAATGAAAGGAAAATGATTAGACTAATACCTTTGAAATCATGCAGAGCTATAAAGCAATAAAGCAGAGACGACTTAACAAAAATGCATAGGAGCTTACCATATATTAAAGAAAGAGAATAATACCTTAATCAACAATTTCAAAATATCAAAAGAGAACTAACAATTATTAAATATTGTCCAAATTGAAAAAATTTGCTGAAAATTTCCAAACTAGCTTTTTACAATGGGAAATCAAAAGAGGAGATTGTTACCTTTGCTTGCTCAATGTGTGAAGCACCCCATTTTAAGAAATATGCAATGAAATCTTTAATTAATATTGTTGTTTTTTAAATATTACTTAGTTTTAATTTTGTGAAGAACTAATTTTACAATTGTTGTTGTAGAATTAATAGTATTAAGATAAATGATATCCTTTAAAATTAAATTTGAAAATTAACAATATTATGCATATAGAGTACAAACATTTTTACTTTGAATTTCTTTTCCACAATTCTGACTTTGTTGATAAACGCATAAATACGTAATTATCTTGCTACAAAATTGGAAGTAAAGATTACAAAATTTCGTTTTGAAATAATTTTGTTATATATATATAGAACTCAAAGTTTATTTAAAATTTTTCTTTTATCACAGATGATATTTTTATTCCAAAACAAAATTTCTGGTAATATTTGGTATTAAGCTATTGATATTGCACATATTTTTGGATTAAGTTCAAGCGATATTTTCAATTTTTTTATGTCAATTATGATATTTGCTCAAACCTATCCCCATGTCTTCAAACTTGTGCATTTAGATAAACCTGATGTTGTCCACATTGGTTTGCACATCTATAAAATTGGTCCGGTATCAGAAATTTCAATGGTGAGTGGAATTTCTTAGATATTTATGCCTACTTGAGTTTTTGAGATTTTCCAATTAACTAGGAATACATTCTTATACTTTGTAAATAATTTTCATCAATAAACCATTGTAAGCAGTAAACAATACATGAGACTAGCTCTCTTGTAAGTTTTTAAGTAATTCATTTTTTGAAGTCATTTATATTAATTTAATCATTTACATGAATCCTAAATCTTCAAATTTCTCAATTCATACACCACTCTGAAAGTCTGTCAGAAAATATAAAACAAATGTATGCTACATGTAGTCTTAAAACTTTGAAAATGCATTAATATGGAATACATTTTACTGTTTTTCTTCTAAATGTCGAAAATACAAAGTAGCGCTAAATTTACTATTGGGATAAGTTACGCAATTCTGTTTATTAAAAAATCCCGCAAACCTCTACAAGAGGGCTACAGCCCCTTGTCCAGCAACCGCTGATCATCCTGAATCACTCTTACCCCATTTAATAAATTTTCCCAATTTAATTTTATTAAGTAATTGATTTTAATGAATGCATTTGATCAAAACACAAAATAGGAATTATAGCTATGTAATTGTATCAGTCCTTGCACCTACTACTAACCCCCCACCTACTACTAAAACCAGACTCTGCTTTTGAAAAGTACGACTAGTCATAATATGTATAATTTCTATAAATCTAACAATAAATGAAATTTAAGAGCATCTGTCGTTTGTTTAGACTATATTGAAAATTTTATTTTCTTCATTTGAAAACGCTTAGTGTAGCCCCCTCCACACCCCACGTGAATTTTTTTCACTTTCATGAAAAACAAAGAATTTTAGAAGCAACTAACAAGCATACGAAGCACATTAACTATATTTTCAAAGAAAGTACCTTAAATCAGCCTCCTAATTTTTTGAGTGATTAAAGAGGTTTCAGTCGGTCATTAGTCATCTCTGGTGTTTCAGATATTTACAAAACGTAATAAAAAATAGGGTAACTTTGGGGAAAATGGGACACTTAATCCTTCAACATGAAATATAATCCACAAAATTTTTTTTCCATTTATTTTTTTTAGAAATATTCATGTATGTGTAAGGAAAAAGAATATTAAACAATTTTTCAACAACCCCCCTTATGTTTTTTGCAAAGTGGAATTTAGTCTGTTGTAATCAATCGTCCCATTTTCCCTACAGATGAAGGTAGTTTGGTACACTACACAAAGTTAGAAATATTCTAAGGATTGCTAAATGTATTTCATTTATTTCCTAAAAACTTTTTAATTAAACAATAAAACAGATAAATACTATGTTAAAGAGGTTGCTACAATAACATTAACATAGGACATCTTTTCCTATATTGCCAGAAAAAATAACATTATGAAAATGAAAAATGCATGATTTTAACAACTAGGCAGGTTCGACTATCTGATTCATATGTGCCATTTTTGTGCCTTTAGTGTTATGAAAGTTACAGCAACATAGAAATACTACAACTGGAGAAATAGTATGTAATAGCTGGTACTGCAAATCTTAGTGATTTTGAGTGNAGTCTGTTGTATTCAATCGTCCCATTCTCCCTACAGATGAAGGTAATTTCGTACACTACAGAAAGTTAGAAATATTCTAAGGATTACTAAATGTATTTCATTTATTTCCTAAAAACTGTTTAATTAAACAATAAAATAGATAAATACTATGTTAAAGAGGTTGTTACAATAACATTAACATAGGACATATTTTTCTATATTGTCAGAAAATATAATTTTATGAAAATAAAAAAATGTATGATTTTAACGACAAGGCACATTCCTTAAAAGTTGTAGGGGAACATAAAATAAGCCAATTGAAACAAGCCCTTAGATATACAATCCATTAAGAAGAAAAAATATTGCAGGCATGTAATAATTAGTACTGCAAATCTTGGTGATTTTGAGTGTCCCATATTACCTACATAATGCCATTGTAAGCAAAAATTTATTTTTTTCATAGCACAACTAATATATGATATTTTACCATAATAAATTACAAGAAGCCATGTTATTTTTGTAATGCAGCGCTTTAAATATCTCACTGGAGGATTCCTACTTCATTTTAAAAGAAAACTTCATGCATCATGTCCTTATATAATGAAAAAAAAATATCGAAAATTAAACTAACCTTTCCAAAATATCGTTTCTTTTTAACAAATTTAATGCGTTTTATAAAGCAACGTGAAATATTTTTTCGTCAATCTATAACAACAAAATTAATTGTGGTAGCACACCTCACACTGGAGTTCTATTTCAATGTACTGTCCCATTTTCCCCACAGTTACTATATTCTAAATCATCTGAATTAAGCTATGAGAAATTGTTTTGCCAATTGTCCTTTCCTGAAGACTCCCATTAGAATCAGTGACCATTTAGAATCGACATGAAAACATCGAGCGAAACAGATGCATCCCAAATTCTTGTTCAAGAATTGATAAAATTTCAAGCTAGTATATAGAAGTTTTTAATGCTAATTTAAATTTGTCTAATAAAATTGCAATTGTATTCTAGTACATATTAGATTTAAAATATAAAATGGGCTTTTAAGAATTCTCAAAACATTGAATTAGCAGATATTATTGATACTCATATGCCTAAACCATTGTTTGCCTACATAGAAGAACATCTCAGTGAAGTTTTTAATATCTCCATGTATTATTATGAGTAGTTCTGATGTAAAAGTAAATGTTAAATTACATTAGGAAAAAGAAAATATGAACGGATTTAAGGAAAATATTTTAGAGTATGACCACAGATGTATACTTTCGACAGCTTTGGCATGATAAACGACTGCAAAATGTAACTGAGCAGTTTCTTGGTGAACCCAAGTCGAAATCACCGTCATATGAAGTTAACATTAAAGGGAATTATAAGCAGGATATTTGGAAACCTAACATTTATGTTATAGACGCACTGGAGGAATCTTCCCCATGTAAGCCTTTTACATATCATTTAAATCTCAATACCAGATCTCTACATTATTTTAATGCTTTATGTTTATAATATCTGCCTATAATTTTATTATTTCCAGTTAATGTGGTAGAACATGGGAATTTGTGGAAATTGTAAAGCTAATTTAATGAACTGCGAAATTAAATTAACTTTTTGAAGCCATGGTAAGGCAGTTCGAGAGTATCGAGGATTAAATATATTGTGATTCAATACTATTCAATGAATATTATAAATAAAATTAGTTTGAACTAGCTTTTAATTCATTTTGGCCATATATTCTCCCGAGAGTTCATTGATCTTCTTTAATGTTGTTCACTATTATAAAATTCTATGACAGAAGGAATTTATTTTACAATTGACTTCTTTATGCCTAAAAATCGGTTCAGTTTCATTTTTTTATTTTTCATCTATTCAGGAACAAGCACCACTTTGTATAACAGTTCTGACAATACTGCATTCGAAATTTAAACAGCTCATTTTACCTTTGACAACGTGAAGATACTTAACCATTAATTGACACCGCTTATTACCATGTAGTGCAAACAAATTAGAAAATTTAAATACTGTATATTAAGTTCGGTTTTTTAGCAGATCGTTGTTATGAAAAACTTAATGCAATTCTAAATTACAAGTTTAAAGTTCCAATTTGTTTTCACAACAACTTCAATATTGTGCAGCACTTTTTTTCGAGAGGAATGGGCTCTTTTGCAGGAGTAACTATAACTATCGTTCTTATTAGCTTATGGGTGCGAATAAGCCTTAGGTAATTCAACAACGTCAGATTATTGATAACATGGATTACAGAAATAGAATTATGAAAGTCATTCAATAAATATCGGTATCGATTTATAGTAAATAATGTACTATCTGTATAACTTATATATATATATATATATATATATATATAATAAGTTTAGGATCAAAATTTATTATTTAATATAAATAGCTATATTTTCAGATTTATTCACAGCTATTGCCAATGGTATTGGAATACGAAGAAAAAAAAATATATATATAATAAGTTTGGGATCAAAATTTAATATTTAATATAAATAGCTATATTTTCAGATTTATTCACAGCTATTGCCAATGGTATTGGAATATGAAGAAAATGTTGACAAAAAATGTTTACTACATGATAGCTTTGATTTGCTTCACAAACTTTGCACAAAAATCATGATGAAAATAATATAGAAAGGTGATAAAATCGCTTAGAAAATTCACAATTGATAATTATGTACATGTACATGTTTACACCGCTCACACGAACATTTTTAGTGTAAGGTATCTTAACTATTTAACATACTAAACTGGTTGGAAATATTTTTCCATTGGTTGGGAATCCCCAACTACTGGTTGGGAATTTGCCCACCTAGCTTATGTTACTCGACGTCCTGCTAAAATGGTAGTGCAATGCGCATAACCTGTGATACATCAATAATTTTTTACAACAGAAAAATATACAATATCCGTAGCGACTATTAAATTCACACGATCTCTCATCCAACTAATTTCGTGGAACATCCTCAAGGCGCACTTATTGGAAGAGAATAATCTTGCAGAACTAGAACAATGTATTCTATAATTTGATAAACTCAATTTTTTATTTATTTTGTGGCTTCATCTCATCTGTGAAGTAAAATTTTCAGTAGTTTGAACTATTTCTAAATTATCTCTAATTAATTTTTCCCAATGTCTAGAGCTAGGATGAAATTAAGTCAACCAAAGAATCTTTCAAAAAAATTCATTGTTATTGAATTATCGAGATGATATATGCGACTTGTAAACTTAAAACCAATAGCAATTACTTAGCCTGAAGGTCTTAATTCATAAAGGTTATGAACTTATCAAGATTATTCTATAGATCGTAAATGGCTTGAATCCATGATTTTCTACACAATATCAAAAAAGCAAAATCCTTCAATATTTCTAGACATGATTAAAATTACTAATTCTTTGCATAGATTTCATAAGACAAATTCATACATCAAACGTTGCCCTGTGTGTGAGATATTTCGTAAATTTCGTTTTAATAAATTCTGCAGCAAATCGCCATACCTCATAAGTTTTACGTAACTTCTTTTCCTATGAAAGTTATTAAAATTGTGTAAATTAAAACATGCAATTCAAATTACAAATTTCCACATTGTCTAAATTGAAAATGTCACGGTGTAGGAAGATGCCAAATTTAATGTTGCATATCAAATATCAATGTTGGAGATTGTCACATTAAAATATATTGATCTAATATGATTGTAATACTATCTGCTAATTTAAAATTTAATACATTAGCAACTGATAATTTCTAAATACAAAAAATATTCTGAATAATTAACTTAAGTTCAAACTATCAGTTTGCAGACCTGGTATTAAGTTTATCAGGTAAATGAGTAATATTGAACTAGATCAAGAACTTATTGATTAGAATCTGTTAATAACTAATTGCTCTTAGAATTTAGGTGACACCTTAGCAAGCATTATTGGGTTTTAATTCTGTGACTAGATGACAAATAATAAGTACATATTTTCTGGATTGCAGATGACAATATTTTGCTAATATTCTTAGAAATGTGTTTACAAAGTATATGCGCAATCAATTTTAAATTAACCTTATGAGATTTGGTTAAAAATTATAAGCAATAAATGCGATACACGATTTTGTGCAATAATTTCTTTCTAAATATATTATTAGGAAATATTGCTTGAATATTAGAAGGGAGTTTGTTTGAACAAATCGTTATAATTGCTCTAACTCGGAGATGCTTGGTCAAATCCCCTAAAACTAATCTTATATCTCTCCTTTGAATGAAGATATTGCCCCAGTTTTTTTACTTTCCTAAATATATATTAGGAAGCGAATCAGAATAAGAATTATTAATCTTATGGAATTTTTGTGATAATTTCATTGTATTCCATAAAATTTTAATTTCATTCTGTAATCGACAAGTTCTTTCGTAAATGTTTGTTTATGTATCACATTTTAATTGTTTTAATTGTGCATGCAATTGAAATTTGTGCACTTAGCTATATTTTAGCAATGATCCAGCAACATTTCAGCTCTCCTTTGTTATGAGAGCACATATTTTTCAAATTATTTGTTGCTAGGGTCAATTTCCTGACCTCAGGATCCACTATAACTGATCCAGCAACATTTCAGCTCTCCTTTGTTATGAGAGCACATATTTTTCAAATTATTTGTTTCTAGGGTCAATTTCCTGATTTCAGGATCCACTATGACGTCAGAGCACAGAAATATTGATTTTTTGGTCGTTTGGTATTCAGTCATACGTAAGCTATAGTCTTGCTAAAAATCGCTGCCTGGTGAATACTAGGATTTATTTTATAAGGGATTGCTCTTGGAGCAATCCAGGTTTAAAAGTCAAAAAAATACTGGTTGAGATAGAGAAGATACACAAAAATTTGAGAAACTAATTTAAGTCTGCAAAGAATATATATTCCAGCAAAGCCTTAAAGACAATATATGAAAAATGCATTTCATCTATAACACAATGCCTTGTGAATATCAATATATATATATATATATATTCCTATATGAACAAAGACCACGATAAGTAACTTTGTAGAGTTGGTGGTAGGTCAATTTCACATAAGGACGTCGATAATCTTCCTAAACTAAATTTGATCGAAGGATACAATATTTGCGCTAGTGACAAAAAATAATCAAAAACCTCTATTTCCATATATTCTATTCCGACAAATGTTTTCTTTTTAAGTCTTATTGCTTTTCATCGCTAAGCTATGCCTTCAGTGCTATTATCTTGCTTCTTCTTCTGCTCTTTTTGAATTAAACCTTCAAATTCTTTATTTGAAATTCAAGCCAAGTTACTTCCTATAAAACTTTACACTAAATGTCTTATTTTTTAACTAAATTATAAATGAGTTTTATGTTATAATCCTCTATCATTTTTCACAAGGACATTTAGTTCTCGTTTATTCAAATATCAATCATCTAAAACGAACGATGGGAAGAATTAAGCACGGGTCTTTATCTCCAGATAGCTTCTGAATTTTTTGCATATTAATAGCATTTCTCAACTATAATCTTGATTGGCTAAAAAAATCTTTTGCATATACAACCGTAATTAAAGGTTAACTATAGATGAAACTCTTGTGGTAGTCAATTGTTTTATGCATTTTGTAATATACACAGGAATTTCCAATTGTGAAGGCTATTAATGAATTCATATGAAACATTTTTGGAATCATCTAACACCTAAAAATGTAGTACAATTCCATAATTTAATCTCCAACCAATAGAACTTCGTAAGTTACTTAACTCTGAAATTCGATATCACCACTATTTATAGTTGATCAAATTATGAAATATTTTAAAATTGTTCTGCTAAATTAATTGGAATTGATGTTTTAGAGAGCTAAGAAGTTTAATTTAATATTTCAGAATTTATGCTTTTCAATTTGGCTTGTGGAATTTATATATAACTATTTTTCATTAATATCCGCAAGGACTCAAAAGTTGGAGGAGCTATTCTAATAACAAAATTGTTCCTTAGATCTTAAGATATATCTTATCTACAATGCGCATTTACGAATCAACTTCGTAAATATTTTCACCTTAAGAATAGAATACATATTTAATGCAAATGATTTCTTAATTTGAAATGTATTAAATGAAATTATTCCTTCAACCAAAATACTATATAATTTATGAGATTCTTTCAATGTAGCGTTCGTTCAATTAAATATATATATAAGAGGTAGAGGAAAAATTCCACAGAATTAGATTTTATTGACCATTATAATTGAAGTTCCATTTTATCCAACCTTTTTTACGAATATATATTTATAATTTATATGTTTATGACTAGAAAATATCTAACTATACGATGAAAATAAAAAAAATTAATAAAAATTGTAATAAATTTTTAACACAGTCTTCCACCTGCTTTAAGCTTGGCAATTGTCAATATTTTAGGACGAACAATAACAAGATGGATTATTTATAATCGATCTCTACATGCATTATAAGCGTTTATCGATTATCGAAATAATATAAACAAAACAATTTAATGTTTTTGTTGTAGTTGAAAAAATATATTAATATTTTTCTCCTATTAAGTTTATTCTTAACCTACTACAATTGCTTATTTTTGCTATTTATACTGTATATACATGCTTTATATTATTCAATTTGTGATTTGTCAAGTTTGTTAGAAAGAATATTTTTTTGAAAAAATGGTGGCAGCATGCTTTTCTTAACAAATTGGCATTCACTAATGTGTTGAATATTATTTATCAGTTATATAACTAAAACTTCGTTTTTTTACTTTAGCTAAGTTCAGAGGCACACCCAGAGGGGGGCTGGGGAACGTTCCTTCCCTCAACAGAGCACGCATTCTTCCATTCATCATGAAATAATTGCCTATGAAAATCATTGTACATATATATTAAGTATTTAATTGGTAGTGAAATTATTGCAATAATTGGAAATCGATTAATCTATTTTAATACTTTAGAAGAAAAATTTCCATAATTTTCAATTATTTATGGTTCACTAAAAACGTTCTCACGAACATTAACATGTGAGAATCTAACTTAAACATATCATTAAATACTGATTCGAGAATCATTATTGTCATGTTTAATAATTTAATATTATATAGGCTTTTGCGAGAGCGCATCACAGATTGATTACCCAAAAAATATATTATGCTTTCACCACCAAATTACCTGTTTTTTTTATATTCGAAGTGATAAAATTAGCCCTTATTTACCACTATTGTATCTTCTGCAGACACCTGATATTGTGATGTCAAACCAAGGCCTACTTTAATCACGGCCTGGCGATTTGCAGTACAAAAAACGAAAAGTTGCAATAAATACTTTTGTAAGTAGGGAATTAGTGTAAAATTTTGTCCAAATACGCAATACAAAGAATATAAATTGAAAAAATGTTGGGCAGCAAACTTTTTTTTTAACAAATTGACATTCACTAATGTCCATTCTTCATGGAATAATTGACTATGAAAATCATTGTACATATATATTAAGTATTTAATTGGTAGTGCAATTATTGCAATAATTGGAAATCGATTAATCTATTTTAATACTTTAGAAGAAAAATTTCCATAATTTTCAATTATTTATGGTTCACTAAAAACGTTCTCACGAGCATTAACATAGGAAAATCTAACTGAAACATATCATCAAATACTGATTCATTATTGTCATGTTTAATAATTTAATATTATATAGGCTTTTGCGAGAGCGCATCCCCAAAATATATTATGCTTTCACCACCGAATTCCCTGTTTTTTGTATATTCGAAGGCATAAAATTAGCCCTTATTTACCACCATTGTTATCTTCTGCAGACACCTGATATTGTGATGTCAAACCTAAAGCAATTAAGCAATGATCATTATCATAAGGAAGAACCACATTTTCTCTTAGTGATAATGATTACTGGCAACACTTTTTTATATTTTTTTGTAATGATTTCTTCGTAGTGCAAACAGAAGTATGTTTGGTTTTTATACAGGTACAACACAAACATGTTAATTTACTATGATTTTTATCTATTATTTTTATTCCAATTATTGCCAAAATAGAAATATAGCCATTTTGAATTAAATTTTTTTTTGAAATTGTATTTTGCTAATGTGAAAATATTTGGAACACGTTTTCTAGTATTTTTTACTTGTAGTGAAATATGATGAATTAAATAGAAATGCTAATAAAAATCTAAAGATCCGCAGTCCTACTCCTTTCTTCTTTTAACACGAGTTGAAGTTGGAGATGAACCTCCGGTGTTCTAAGAGAAATGTTAATAAAAATATAAAGATCCTTAGTCCTACTCCTTTCTTCTTTTAACAGGAGTTGAAGTTGAAGATGAACCTCCGGTGTTCTAAGTTTCGATTGAGCTATTGGAAAAATGGACTGAAATTGAAAAAATATACTATTGCTCAACAATTGCATATAATTTCTTAAACAACGTTTTGAAATTGTACATTAGTATTGTATACACTCTTGAAAAACTCCAATTAGAATTTTCAATTTCACTGAGAAGATTTTTTTTGAAGTTTCTAACTTACTCAACTTTAATCTAGCATGCCGCAAAATTATTAACAAGCATCATAAAAATGTGCCAAATTGGAATTAAGTGGGTTGGGCATGATTCAGGCCTGATAAGGATTGAACTTGAGTTTTTGGTTGAAGTTAATAAGGTATAAGACAGAATAAATTTCTAGAGATTATTCTACTACAAAGGAAAAGAAATGCTTAAAATCATTTAACAGGGCAGCAGTCTGTGTCCAGAATCCCCTTCACCTACTGAACCACACAGTACATAAGTGTGTTTGTCAAATTTAATAGTGACTGTATATGTGTAGGGAAGAATAACTTTTAACAATTTATAAACATTCATTATACGGGTTCCGTTTGCTACGTTCAAACTTAAATAGAAAAACATGACACTGAACAGTAGATATATGAAATATTAAACCTCAAATTGAATAGTGGGGTTTAGTTAATATCACTTTTTTGTTCTGGTTAGTCTGTAAAAAGTCGCAGGCTACTGTATATATATATATATATATATATATATATATCGATTCATTTTCTCTTTAAAATGATAACTGTTTTGTATTGTACTGTTTACAAAATTAATGAAATTCAACATTTTTCTAAATATTGTCCCATTAACTGCAACATCATCGATTTTGCACTATGTTAGAGGAACATTTCTTTATTTGTTCACCAAAATAATTAACTATGTTTAAAAATTCAGTATTTCTTAAAATTTCCAAGCCCAACACATGTAAAACACATGTGACTAACTATCCACTATCAGCAATTTTATCCAGGAAATCATTTTCATTGCAGTCAGTTAAATCTTAGAATATATTATATATTCTGTATCCATTAATTCAAAAGGCGAAGCGTTTAAATTTACAAGGCATGTTGTTGTTCTTCACAACTTTATAGATTCATTTATATTTGTGACTACTGGTAATTTTTTAGTAGATGATTTATTGCAAATGCTAGTTTTAATTGAAATTTTATGGAGGGTAAATAATGTACACGTCTTTTAAGCAGTTGCCATGCAAGGCATTGGACATAGCATAATACTTTGGCTCGTTAACTTTTATTATATTTGCATTTGATAATGACAATTTGTTTGTTTTGAAAACTACTAAGTGAAGAAACCAGAGCTCCTCTGTCAATCACTTTAGAACTAGCATTGAATTTCCTGCATTATAGATGACCAATAATTGCAAGAAAATAAACTTATTGAACAAAATTAGTTCTATTATTAAAATTCATTTGGCATCCGTCATTTAAAGTCATCCGGTAAATTATGCTCATTCACATCCTTTGTTAGATACTTACCCAATAAAAAGAAAAATTTCTTTATTAAAGATGTACACTCAGTTGTAACTGGAGGTTTGAATTTATGCGTCAATGCTCATTGTAATTTCGACATCTTAATTTATCATTTGTCCTAAAGCCGAAATATGTATTGTTAATTTCATTAACTGCATTTAATAATTAACTTCTGTATTAACTTATAAAAAAATGCGGAATTCGCCTCAGCTCAGAAATTCCTCTAGCCATTTGTAGCAATCACTCTTATGAGAATGATATACAATGGTATACAGAGATGTCAAGGGTGTTATTTTTTGTTGGTAATGAGTGTATTTTTGCTCTCAGACTATAAATACAGTTTTTAAAATTCGCATTATCCTGTGCTGTAGGATGTCCTTAACATGTATGTAGACAAGTTCAGTATTAATCCTTTGAAGCTTGGTGGTATATATATCCCACGTAAAAAAATTAGTTTTTTCTAGACTGCTATAATTCACAGTCTATTTGTATTTTGTATGACAAATCCTATAATAACTGCAAGTTGATATATTTATTAAGTTTCTGCCAAATTGCTAACTGCTTTTCAAATTTTTGTCTTTCTTACTTGAGCATGATCACTGATTTAGAAATAAATATAATTAAGCGAATCATGTGATTGTCAACTAATATATTTATGAAAAATATTATATTGATCCTAGTTTCTTGCCATTCATTTTTTTGGCAATCACTAATGGACTTCCTAAGGGTTGCAGTTACATATATGTAACATCCTAGGATAGAATTTCAAAATTTACTTTTGGTCATAGGGTGCTGCTTACCAACTGCTTAATGCAATNAATCTGTACCTATCCGTTGATACTGAAGGATATGCTCGAAAGATTTACAAGACCTTTTGGTTAAGGATAAAACTTTTAGAAAATCGTTTAAATTTGCTGATCTTCAGGAGCAAAACTTTTAAGTTAATTTTATTTTCGTCTATTATTACATTTGAAAGCACTAAAGTTCGTTATGATAAATTTTGGATACCCAATATTCCTGCCACGCAAAACAATTCTGAGTAAGCATTTAGCAATGCAAAATCATCTCTATGTGTAAGCAGACAACGTTGCTACCAGGATATACGCCATGAGTTATTGGTAATGAGAAGCAGCTTATTGGACTAGTACTTTATCTTCATTTGCAATATCATGTTCATTTTTGCTATGTTGTTGTACATGTATTATACTAAAAAAATGAACTGTGAAGATGTCCCACTGGCACAAATCATTTACTTTTACGGATTCTGCCTGGTACAGGTCTTTTTTGCCTCATTGGAACATCAAATAATTGCGCCTATTACAACTTACAGAAAATATGATGCGCTTATCATTTCATGTTGCTAGTGCTATCAATAATTTACCCAAAACCATTAATAAATAGCACAGGAACTTTATAGGTATAATTTGAAGTTTAAGTTATACTAATTCAAAACGAGAATTAACTTAAATGTCTTTTAAGCTGCTTCTATCATACTATCCATACTGCAGATTTGTAATACATATTTATGTACCTACTCTACTCAACTTAGCCTTAGGAATAATGTTAGCCAGTGTAATAGGTTATTAAGAGCATAATGAAATGGGAAATTCTGAAAGCAAAGACCGAATGAAAGCTACACAAATACTTAGAAAATCTCAGGATTTTCACCGGTGCATTTTGCAAAAATAATTTGAAAACCGATAAAATGCACATTCAGCTTAATTTGAGAAGCATTGTTGGATTATCTCGCTTAAACAAGATGACATCTGACATGTTATGAAACATTCTCAATTGACTTCGTCAGAAAATAAATTGAATCTCGCCATTTCATTTATTAGCTCAAAAGAATAGCGATATTAGCCTCAAGTTTTAATATTGGCTCATTTGCAAGGCCACCAATTTAATGAAAGGTATTGTCAAGCAGATTAATTTTAATAGATGACAAAAATGATATGTTTTATTGATTTTCTATACACATTCGATATAACAATGTAGTATAATTTTAAGACCTCTCAAGAATTAAAATTCAAATATTGACTCTCTAATCATTGAAATTTACTTCCAAATAAATCGATTATCATGCTTTCCGTGGGGTTGGGGATCCACACAACACACCAAACACATGGTGTGACGTGAAATTTTAGCTTGCGAGGATTTGTCGGATGAGAATTTTTGCAACCAGGGCAATAATAGTTGCATAGGCATAGGTAAGAAATGCTCAAGATTTATTTCAACAGTGACGGCTGTCTGCTTAATCGAATTATAATGAAATGATTTCATCCGGAGAACTCTTAACATTGTCCCAATTGACATTAAATTAAGCATTTTTTGAAATTCATTACTATTGGGAAACCTCCTAGATAACTGTTTTTTTAAAAATTAATAAATTGTTAAGAGTGCCTTTTGTAAATTTTATTTTTGCAGAAAGACTTTTATTAACTGTGGCTTGGTTTTATCTAAGTTCTCGAGAAAGATCCAACCAATTGTATTGAGTAAATGATTTTGAATCAATCGGCAAAAGACTTAAAACTTTTAACAAATTATGATAGTAGTATCAAATTATAAACTTAAAAACAGCCTTACTTAATAATACTTTGGTGAGGATAGTGATTAAGTTGTAAAATTTTATTATATTTTGATGTGTGTTAATATATATTAGGATATGTATAAAATCATCAATGTCTACAAATGATTTTTCTGAAATATTTAGAGTTTTGACAAAAACTTTGTTGTGAATATTTGGGGATGATTTTTATTTCTTTGGTGCAGTGAAGGTCTTGCCCTGCGGATTTCTATACATTGGTGAGGGGTGTGGGTCGAAATTTATCTTTGATAAAATTTGGATTGAAAAAAGAAAATCAATCAAACGCTCAGTAAGTTCTTGAACTATTTGTGGTTCATTCATTGCCAGGACAGGCTTTTGCGTAGCTAACGAAGGGCGCCCCGACCAATCAAATGATGAGGCAATTGCGTATTAACAGTAGGGACCAACAAAATAAGGTAAGCATAGGCCCAACCTGAACCGATCGAAATATGTACTACCCAAAATCGACCAGACAATAAAAATTTAATACTTGAGCCCGACCCGACCTGAACCGAAAAGCTGACTTTGATGTGAGTTTATGGATTTCGGACCAATCAAATTATCATTAATATCAATCATTTTCTGATAGGGGAAACCGCAATTCAATGGTATAATTTAACGTCTTGTATCTTTCTCAAATCAAGCAATGATTAACATCAGTATTTTTTCAATAATTAATCTAATCTTTGTACCCGAACTCGACCCGATCCGAAACCCAAAATCGGATCGGGTTTATCGGGTACCTGGTGACACTCTCTAATTAACAATTGCCAGAGAAGTGTCGCGTTGCAAAGCAGCTCCAATTAGCATACAACTGAAAAAACATGTACATTTCTATTTATTATTATTATTGCACAAACTGATGATATTGCATTATAGAGGTAGTTTTGTAACAATCTCAGCCTACCATTAAATATGAATGATGCCCACGTGAAAAGGTTAAATGGTTCAATGGGTTAGACCGCAGTCTACATATACTTATTTGCAGTGAAGTGTGCAATAATGAAGCACTAACGCAGTTAAAACAGAGATTTCTTCCTGGTATTCCATTATTAGAGCATTAATAGATTTTCTTACACTTTTGAAGTTTGATTACAGTTGCTTCGAAAAAATAGACAATAATTTATCATTTCAAGATTCGCCGAAAAAATTTAATAGCTTTACAAGAAATGAAGTTTGATAGATTTTTATAAATGCTGCATTTCAAAGCAAGAAGTTTAGATATGCAAATGAAGCTTTGTAATCTGTATCTTGATTGCACGCCAAATGCTTGATTTTGAAATGTTATTGATGGGTTGAAAATTACTAATTTTTGCGAATTGATCTTGTAAAGCAAATATCCACATCAAATACTGTCTTCTGTGTGAAATGTTTTGTTGGCGCATTTTAGTAAATTTTACTGCAAGTACCGAATACGCTTACAGCAGGCTTTTGTTGAACAGTAGAACTGAAATTCAAAATACATTATAAACTTTCGGCTTTCTACCTTAATTAATTACTGCTATATAAAGATTAGTGTCAGCCTATGATGCATTAGACCTATAGAAATTTATATTTGTATACAAATTTCTTTGAAAAAACAATTAAATTAACATATTTCGATTCATAGTTTGAATTATCTAGAAGGTGCAGATTAATTAAATATAGGAGAAGAAATTTCAGTATAAAGTTGAAATGTTTTCTCCTACAAAAAAGAATTAGTAAAGATGGCAAGTTATAGTGTCTATTGCAAAAACATTCAAAAATTAACGTAATCAATACAAATAGTACAATAGTACAAATTTTAGTAGTATATTGAGTGCAGCTGAGCCAATTGCCCATTGTATATCTAATAAAAATAGGTTACCTGTCAGCGTTTCCTTGATTGAATCTTTCAATTGAAGTTTGAATCATATGTATATTAGTATTCATTGTCATAACAGTTGATTTCATTGTTCATTTACAAAAGTATGGTTGCTATTGTTCAAGTTTATCTAATTATCAAGAGATATCGTGCTTCCACAACTGCACTAAATGACACTAAGTTACAAACTTCCAAATGTAAGATCATTTTCCAGTGTTATATTTACAACATTAAAAACAGTAAATAATTTTATGAATGAAAACTAACATATAAGTGTTTCGAACTTTTCGTTTATATATTTTAGATTTCTAGCCTATAAAAATTCGATTTATTTCTTTGAATATTATATATATTGTTGGGTATATATATATATATATATATNATTTTGTCCCATATAATAATCATCATCATAAACTTTATAAAACAACTTTACATTATATGTTTTAGCCATCTAGAATCTAAAAAATAATAATTACAGAAAAAAAATTTCGGGCTAAAAGGGTTAAGAGAAGATCTTTTAGAAATATAATGATAATATTTACACTTAATCATTATATTATTTAATAATGCAGTTTCTTGCAATTGTGATAATAAAATTTGACTAAACTAGCTTTTTACAATGGGAAATCAAAAGAGGAAATTGTTATCTTTGCTTGCTCAATGTGTGAAGCACCCCATTTTAAGAAATATGCAATGAAATCTTTAATTAATATTGTTGTTTTTTAAATATTACTTAGTTTTAATTTTGTAAGGAACTAATTTTACAATTGTTGTTTTAGAATTTATAGTATTAAGATAAATGATATCCTTTAAAATTAAATTTGAAAATTAACAATATTATGCATATGGAGCATAAATATTTTTACTTTGAATTTCATTTCCACAATTCTTTTCTTTTATCACAGATGATATTTTTCTTCCTAAAAAAATTTCTGGTAATATTTGGTATTAAGCTATTGCTATTGTACATAATTTTGGATTAAGTTCAAACGACATTTTCAATTTTTTTTTGTCAATTATGATATTTGCTCAAACCTATCCCCATGTCTTCAAACTTGTGCATTTAGATAAACCTGATGTTGTCCACATTGGTTTGCACATCTATAAAATTGGTCNTATATATATATATATATATATATATTGATTTATAATAATTGTGATAACAAATTACTGCTGAAGCAGTTTATTAGATATTCAACTATTATTATTTCAATATCCTACCTCTATTTTAAAGCCATTACACTTAAATTTCATTATTTTACCTTGGCTAAAAAATATAGTGATACATGTTTGATTTTGAATGCACATATTTCTGTATGTATTATGTTAAGCTTAATCAATTTTTTATATAATTATATTTTATCGTTGTAATAAAGAAACATCAGAAATGCTTACTGAAATATAAAAATCATAAATTTCATTGGAAATGTTCATAAAATTTTTTGAAACTCAAAGCTATAATACCTTTTTCAATTGCAATACATATGCTTTTTGAATTTATTTATTGCAAGCCAATTAAGGATTGCAAATATAATTATTGTAGTACATTCTTAATATCCAATTATTATGTGTGCAAAATCTCATATCAAAACAGAAATTCTACACACTAAGATAAGACATGAGATACATTTATTTAGACTACGTGGAATCGATATGATTAATCAAGACTTTTAGGTAAAAATTAGCATAATTAACATATCTAGTGGGAAACTAACTGAAACAGAATAAAAAGCTCTCTCTTCCGGAATCAGAATGTTACTCTTAATAGTAAGATATTAATAGAAATTTTTTTTCCAAAACTTGCGCAAACTTGCTAACTTCACTAAGAATAAAGAATACAAAGACAAATTTCAAATTTAAAAATTATTCCCTAATTTCATAAGCCAAAATTTATAATATAAGCAGAATATAATATATATATATACATATATATATATA
>CABFPE010000184.1:1078979-1120638 GCA_900660155.1 Hofstenia miamia
AAAACCTTATATAATGGGAAATACAGGGTGTGTCAAAAGTAGCTTGACTTTCCAAATTACAATAACGTTTTATTGATATGAAACTAAACAGTAATATACTTAAATAAACAAACTCTAATAAGGGGAATTGCAGATATTTTAAAGCAAATGTTCAAATAGTCCTCCATTCTGCTCATTAGTAAGTTCACATCTTGATAACATATTTTGGACAGCTCAATGTAATTCATCAATATTAAGTGAATCAACTTCTTGTATGATCTAGGAGGCCATGCATGACCAAACCCTCTGCCAATAACACGCTCAGCTGTCAACTGAGTGCTGATGAAATCCAGGCTTGTTTGGAGTAGTGTGGTGGCGCACCGTCATGCTGAAAAACAACACACTGCATTTTTTGTTTCTGTCTTAGTTGTGGAAACATACAACCACAGAGCATACTGGCGTAATTGTCCTGATTTACTGTACACAAAAAGAAAAATGGCTTTAGCACATAATTTGCACTGAATGCTATCCACACACATATTTTTTCAGGGTGCAAGCCTTCGTTTTTTCTTTCCCCGGGGTTTCAGACACCCATATTTGTACAATTTTACGGGTTACCCTTTCCTCCCTAGAAAAAATGGGCCTCATCTCACCAAAGCACATTATTGAGCAAAGCATTAGCTAAAATCTATTGTGCAAATTTGAGACAATGATGATAATCTGATTCAGTGATAGTTTGATGCAAGGCAATTTTGTATGTCCGCATACCACGTGCTTAAAAAATTCGGCAAGCACTTTTCTTTGGAATTGTAGTAGCTGTATAACCATGATATTCTTTTAAGTCTTTTATTTTTACTTTTATTATTATTATTAAATTAATAATGTCATGTTTGAATAATAGCAGTTTGCAATTAACAAAAATATTTATTACCTAGTATCCATTACTCTACTTGTTTCTTAAATTATTCATCGACTCAGCATAAGGTGTAACGATAGAAATACCTATGCCTCTATAAAATTAATGCCGAACAACAATCCTGGGTTTCATTTCCATTAAGTTAACATTGTTGCAACATGGCGAATTGAATTTTGGTTATAACACATTGAAAAAACTAAACGTTGAGCTCCATTTACAGTAACTTACTTTTCAATTTGATTAATCAACAAAGCAATTGTTGACAAATCAAAGAAGCGATGTCTGCGTTCGGGAAAACCCGCAATTATTGCTGTCAAAACAATTTAGGCATCAACAATCAGGTGAAGAGGATTGTGAATGTAATTATGAAGAAGCGAGGAGACGTTATTTTAAAGGCGTCTACCTTTGATTTTGTTGATTCAGTTATCCATAATTGTCTTAGTTCTCTATGAGCCTACAATAAACCAATTGTTTTTTGTATATTGTGTGTTATGTTCGGTTGTAACGAATTGCTAAATTTAATGAAGTCCTAAATTTCAGATATAGCAAATTTTGGTTATAATAAACTAGGAATAAGGGCGCCAATCAGTTCGTTCTATACAGAAGCCACAGCATATATGCCTTGTAAAAACAACCAAGCGGGACAAAAATAAAGATCTCCTTCCAAAGTCTACCTTTAGCATTCTATGGCTTTTTACATTAATGAATATATCATTTAAGGTGAACTGTAAGAGATGCGTATTGTTTGACTGATATTTCATAAGAAAATATTAGATTTTCATTGACAATTTTTATATTGTACTGTGAGTCTAATCTTTCAAAATGGCATATGGGAAATCAAGAGTTCGCCGGATAGATATTTCTATTAAACCTATTCGTTTAAACCTAATTGCAATACAAATTCAACGTTGAACGCTAAAGAACTCAAACTTACTTTAGAAATAATTCTAAGATCTAGAAAGCAATGCTTAGCAACTGTTCAATTATTGAT
Organism: Hofstenia miamia; assembly: GCA_900660155.1. Taxonomy (NCBI): domain Eukaryota; kingdom Metazoa; phylum Xenacoelomorpha; order Acoela; family Hofsteniidae; genus Hofstenia; species Hofstenia miamia. The sequence goes on from CABFPE010000184.1 coordinate 1,080,866, forward strand.
ATATTTGGTTATGAATAAATACTAATTAAATTGTTGATTAGTAATGATAGATTTATTGATATTCACAAACAATACAATATATCATTTTATCTTTTTTAAGGATTTTCAAATCTATCGCTATATGTCTTCAATATGAATTCTTAATATAATACAATGAATTTTGTTTTTGTCTAGCTTAATTACGTAAACATAGCTAAAGGAGTCAGTAATGTACGCGGGATTTTCTGATTGGGATATCTAACTAGGCAACAAGTTATGGGCCAAAATCCTTAATAATTTTCAGTCAAAATTGAACCTTAAGGTAAATTTTGTGCTCTCAGTTTTCTATTTTTTAATTCTTTTTTAACGAAAAAATAAACAATATTGGGAGCCATGCAGATGATTATTCAACACGTGTCCCTTGGATACTCCAGTAGTTTAAATAAACAACATGAAAAAGCGTGGTAAAAATATTTCCTTTGATTTTTTATTTTTAGTAAGAGTACACACAATCCATATATTCACTGATGCTAATTTTTTATAACATTTGAACAATTGTACATGAGAACAAGAATCCAAGGACTTTTTGAAGATCCAAAATCAAAATGTCAATTTTGAAAAACTTTTGCGTAAAGAGTGTTGAACATCATCCATGAAAAACCTTTCCTAAGCAGATAAACAAATTTTCCACATTTCGAACAATTTGCTTCACAGCTATGATGGAATTTGAAAATCCAAGGATATGAATACACCAATGGTGAATGTTTTCCCATCTAATAATAAATAATAGTTGCAAAAATTGTTCAAAAACGTGAAGTATGTGAAAGCATTAATTACCGCACACTCGGTGAATTTATGCATGTTTTAGTAAATTTAAAGTTTGACCACAACAAATTCTTATCCAGAGATACAGCAACGCCCATGAACTGCAACTAAGTCAGTCAACAATTCATTTTTCGTTACCACTTGGAAACCAAGCATGGTGTGTCTGATCTCAAAGACTATTCCAGATTATATACATTTTATTTGTTCTTTGATTGAGCTGAATATATTGTTGTAGAAAATTTATAGAATTGCATTCATTTACAAACTTATGAGTTAAACACAAAAAGTGATATTGAATAGAATATAGTGGAAACAAAATATTATTAGATGATCGAAGTTTATTGACTGATGGATGCTTATCAATAAAATTTAGTGATCTTAGCACCCAGTTATATATTTTTGCTAAGGATGACCTATTGTGAGCGTTGATACTTTGAAATAAAAAAAACAATGATTAAATTGACTTAAAACAAATGAGTGTATTAATTCTGTATGAAATCATTTCCCTATATGCCTAAGATGAAATAAGTATTTTACAACAGCTGCCATTTTTCGTAATTTTACGGAAAGGAATTCATTAAATTTCATTTCTTTGTTGATCACTACTCCTAGATAATTAGCAGAATTGCTTTGTTTAATTTCATTATCACATATCGAATATTAATATTTTCGGAAATTTTTTTATGATAAATTGTGTCTTATCTGCATTAATTTTCAATTAATTTATATTAAAATATACAATTAGGTCTTTGAAGTCTTTGGTTAATTGTCGGGTCGCTTCATAAGGATTTCGAGCTGTTCTTAGTACACATGTATCATCGGCATATTGATATATAGTTCCATTAGAAATTTTTTCGAAATATCATTTACTTAAAGAGAAAACAATATTGGTCCTAGTACAGTTCCTAGGGGAACGCCTAAATTCGTTGTGAAATAGTTCGAATAGATTCTATCAATTTTTACTCTTTGCTTACGATTACTTAAAAAACTAAGAATAAATTTAGTCGCTACTTTCCTAAAACCTTGATTGAGCAATTTTGACTGTAAAATTTCAAAATTCATTGAATTAATTAGATTTTGTTTTTTCGGTAAGTGACAAAATTGCGTTAGTTGTGCTGAAGTTTGGCCTGAATCCTTATTGATTTTCTGATAAAATTGCGATTCTCCTTAATAAATTTATACATTTGTGCTGCAAGAATTTTTTCAAATATTTTAGCAAACGGGTAAGTAATACTAGTGCGACGATAATTATTAGGATCTAATGGGTGGCCTTTTTTGTATAGTGGTGAAATATCAGAATTTTTCAAAATATTTGGAAATTGATTTGCAATAATACATTGATTAAATGCTAAAAGAAGATATTCGCCAAATATATGAAAATACTTTTTAATTATCCAATATTGCAAGTTACTAGAACCGGATGACTTGTTTTCATCAAGTTTAAGAACTCTTTTTTTTAAATCCTAATATAAAATTAAGCTGAATTGAAATTCAGTTTTGACGTTACACTCATTTTTAGTGTTAGAAGAAATTTTTTTTCCGATTGATTTAAATTCAAACTTACCCATATTTTCAAAAGTTTTGTTTAATACATTTGCAATTTTGCGTTTATTCCTGCATATCATGTTATCATCACGTAACCCTTCAATGTTTATATTTGAACCTTTAGATTTTTCAATGCTTCTATTTACAAAATTCCATTTTTGACTAGATTTTTTTAATTTTTTAAAATAATCTTTAGCCCTAGAATCATAATTTGATTTACGAAGTTTTCTAATTATATCCTTGGCGTTTTCATAATTGGTCCAGTTCGATTTAATTGGATTGGACATGGCAATCTCAAATAATTTATCCTCGATGATTAGCTGTTGCTTAATTAGGGTGCAATCAGGAGGCTGCTGAAGCGCTGCTGAGTAATTAGTGCTGATTAATTTCGTCCTGATTGGAGCAACGCGATTTATGATTGATGAGAACTTCTTAGCTTTGCTTTGAAAATTTGAGTGTTGGAGGTGGTCGGAGCATCAATATCATTTTAAAACATTTTAAAAAATGTTGATAAAAAAAGTCTACAAAAATTGCAAAAATTCATAAACACTCAAATTATATCTTTTTTAAAGAAGTTGTTAAAACAAACAAAATTATAATTATATGTATATCTATTATCAGAATTGAATATATCTAATCAAGATGTAGTCGCCAAAATTATATAGTGCAACTAAATCCCTCTAAAGTAACATCAAAAGTTTAACAAAGTATTTTTCAAAAAATCAATTGAAAGTAAATATTTAAAAAACACAGTTTATAATGTTCTCTCCTAAAACACTCAGAAGTCTCAGAAAAAGCATAGAACTCAGGATAAATCGTGCACCAATAAAGCAAAGCAAATCTATCAAATATTTAGATGTTGAAATTGACAGGGACTTATATTTCGAACGATTCCTATTAGCTAACATTAAGAAAGTGGGTTTAGGTATCTTTACAATCTTCGAAATATTCCATATACATATCACAAACAATTATGAAATGCTTATCACACTTTCAATACTGTTCATTTTTCTTCACAAATTATCTATTCGAAATATCGCAGTTTTCTCTCTAAAACTTTCAACTGGCCTCAGAAGACACTCAATTTCGAGCAAAAACATGATAATACATACGACTATCTACTAAAATACCAAATATTATCGCCTTTGACCAAATTCAAATGCATATATTCATTCAGTTTCATTTTTAAAAAATATGGTAAATTAAATGAACGTTCTCAAATGTTTTTATGCTTAGATAAAAACTCTAATGGTTTTCATTCCACAGCAACTAAAATATGGAATAACCTAGATCATGAAATTAAAATCGGACTAAATTCAGAAAAAAAATTGTGTACATTCCTTATAGTAGGCAATGCATACTTAGCGACAATAACATATACTACACTCTTTTGAAAATTTTGTTAGCTGCTAGAAAGCCGCTATTTTCATCAATATGAGTGTCAAAAAGACTATCCTAGATTATCTTGACTTTCGGTTTATGCGAACTCTGAAAATCTTTTGTCCCAAGCGTTTCGGATGAACTGCATCATCAAAAATATATTTAAAGTTTAATATTCATAAGCAATACGGGTCATTATATTTTTATATTCTATCATTTTTCTCATTTCTCAAATTTTATATATTATTTTTTTATAATTCACATGGTCCTGGGCTAGGTTTAATTTGAAGACCATTTTTATGGGTTTGGGCTTTTGAAAAATTTTGCTTAAGCAGGGCTTATTCCTTACAATTTGGCCCATTTGTAGCTCAGATCTGACATCTTATTTAATCAAATGTATGTGAATCCCTTCTGATTAGAATGACCAAGCTAATTTGGCTCCAATGTGATATCCTGCTTAATAATCAAAACATTGGATTATAAATGTCAACAATTTAAATATTTAATCCCTCCCTCTTTTCATAAATTTGTAATAAATGTTAGACAAGCCAAATAATGATGTCACTGAAACAATCTTAAAGTCCCCAGTAAATCAGATGTTTGTAAAGCAATCCCAAAGAATGAATTTGAACAATAATAAACAACCTTTTGAATGTAAACTGTTTGACGTAATACAGTTGATTTTCTATTATATTTGTTCATATAATATAAATTTGAAATATTTTTTCATTAAAGTTTGAAGCGCCTTTATGTAAAAACCGTTTATATCTGAATTCTTAAATTCAGGCAGTAATTATCAAAATTATGGCTGATTAGAAAACTACTTTTATGTGTTTAGGCTTTGATTACTAGCTCACGACCCACTGTCTCAGATGGCGCCGTCAGTGGCGGTTAGACAAAGTCTGAGGCGAAATTGAATTTTCTCGTAATTAGCAAGGAAGAGTATGCCATTGAAATAATGTTATAAATTTGAAATATTACTAATTTTTCTCGTGGTATTCAATTAATTTTATTAAACAGCAATGTCTCTAGGGGTCGAATAATTTAAGGAATTTTTTGTGAAGTTATTTATGCTGAATAAAAAAGACATTTATTGTAAATTTTTTTCTGCTTTATAGCTACTTAGACGGTTTTTAATGAAATATGCCACTTCTTCTAATAAATCCAAGTAGTTCCATAATTATTTGAAGATTTATGCATAGTATTTCTTGTATATTGCAATGGATAAGCAAATGTTAAAGAAGAATTTCCAGTATAAAAGTTTAGATATTTTGCTAAAAATATCGCAAAATGGTAAAATTTTTCAAGAAATTTGCATCTTTCTTTAATTTTTGATGAGTATTTTGGGACAAAGTTGAATCTTTTGATATATTTTTTACCGAAAATGCGCATTTTAATATAGATATTTTCTTTTTTGATTTTGTAAAAAGTAAGCATCTTTTGAACTCGGGGGAGAAAATAGAAGAAAAAATCAGCAAATGGTGGCATGTAGATGGACAACTATAGAAAAAATTTATTTTCATATTCCAAACAGTATGAATATTTCAATGCAACCCAACTAGAGGATTAAAAATCATTATTAACGCCAACAAACTCCATTGTTAAAATTTTAACAATCCCAGTCTAAATGAAACTCGCAATTATTATGATAGTAGCATGAATAAAAATCGGCGATATTTGGAATTAGCAACATATTTTAAATGTAAGCAAATTTATGGAATATTGCAAAAATCATTTAGCTTAGTCTTTAGCTATTTAGTTGATATTTTATTTTGAGGTCAAATAATATTCATGAATAAATTATTTTGAAATTTCAAAATATTTATATACTGTATAATAATTTCAAAAACTAGAAATTTGATGAAAGGATTTTGAGTAGCATTTTTGGAATTATCATGGCGATAAAATTAAGAAATGTGGCTACCACTGCCGCATATTTCTCGCAAGTAGTCAAATATTTGTGGCTGAACGGTTATATTACCTTTTAGTTATTTTTCATAATAATAATAATACTAATATATAATAGCATACATATGCAACAGGTTTATGTGCTGTACTTCATTACCTTTGGTTCATTTGCTTTAGCTAGTAGTTCAAATTTTTTATAAAATCTTTTTAATGATACAATCTCCAAAGGTTTGGCAACAAATTCAAGATGGTATCTGCATTTTGGAAAATACTAAAAAATTATTCTAGGATTTCTGAATTCAAAATGCTTCTTTGATTACGCTGAACAATGTGCACTGCTATCCATCATATTTCCTGTATAAATACAGCTTCACAAGAATATGGGTGTCACTCGTAGAACACTGAAGACCTAATAGTAAATAAAGAAAGTTTTAATTCCCGAGTGGCAACATTACAATATTCATTGTATGCCTCTGCAGTAATTAGCAAAATGCCATTATGCTTTTTTCTCTTTCAAGTAGGTCGATTCAGATACTCAGAAGAACTGATAAATAAAAATTGGAATAATTAATTTTGATCACTGAAAGTATTCCCTAGCAATTTTCGAATGATTCAAAACATATAGATTATTATTATAATCCTTATAGCAAATGCTAAATGAATTTATAAACATACATTTAGCTCTATATGATTTATTCATTCTAAAGTTGAAATTTTGTTTCTAGTAAAAAAATATTACATATACATATACTCACTTCTGCAAGTACAATAAGAATATATATATATATATATATATAAATTTACTAATTCAATACAGAATATTGTTTGCTTCGAAAATTGACTTTTCATCATTCCAAATAGGCATAAAATTCTTTTGTGGTTTAGAGGGGGAGGATACTTCAAAATCTTATTTCGAGAAATTCGAAAATTTTTAATATCTATATTTATAGACTAAAGCACAATGTACATATCACATAATTTGAAAAAAATTCGTTCATAGGTTATCATATATATATATGATAAAAAAAGTTGCTGCACTAATTGACGACTGTCCTGATGAGCAGTTCCAAAACGCATCTTCTGTAATATATATTTTTTGATAAAAAACTTACATATATATTCAAAAATATTAGTCGATATATATATATATATTTACATAGTTAATTGTGCCTTAATAGTAGACTACAGTCACACTTCTAGTCAATGAAATTTATCAATTTGAAATTAGAAATTTTCTTTTTTTATAATTGGATAAGAGTCAATTCCATATTTTAATCGAATTTTTTAACCTTTGGAAATTCAAAGACATTTAATTCTACTATAATCCACACTACCTAGGTTTAAATTATTTTTCATTCCCAATGTAAATTGCAGTATCGATTGTATAAAATTTTGCAATTTAAAAATTTGCTTAGTAAATTCAAGAAAATATTGCTATCTCCATATTCTAATTTGAAAAAAATACAATTGCTGTACGCAAATGGTATTATAGAATAAATTAAATTATTTTAATGTAGAGTTGATATAGTTGATAGGAAAAAGGTGTGAGTGTTATTCCCTTCCCTTTTAATACATAAACTCAATACTCCTGAAATTATAGGTACAATAATAACCATTTTTCTATCTTACATTGTTTAAATTTTGAAATACACCAAGATTTTATTCAGTTTTGGTCTAAAATAACATTTTCATTTGTTTTATAAGGGCTTCATTTTAGATCTCATGTGTTTGTTTTGATGTAAAAATTTAGAACTATTTCTTTATGCATTTTGAAGATATGCTTAAAAACAGATGCTTTCTTTAAAGATCAATATCACGATTTCATCGGAAATCTACATCGAATTTTGCAGGATAGGAAATCAACCCGCTAGGGTTCATGGACTTGCAAAAGTTCATAGAGATAGAAAACATCTCCCTATGAGACCAATTCCTTCTATGGTTAATTCGGTCACCTCAATCTTTCGTAAATGTAATTTATTCGCAAAATCAACACCCTTAGGAATGCACTTATAAAATGTGTGTTATTTGATACTTAAAAGCTTTCTTTTTAACGTCCCTGTTAATAAAATTAGAGAACATTTAATATAATGTGTTCCTTTAGAAAAAATCGAAATACTTTTAATGGTTCCATGTGCAAACAAATTAACAATATGTTTATGCGATCTCTCCTAGTACATAGCTCAACGGAAAATAGACATTATTGATAGACACTTATCCAATCATGATTTTTTATTTTACACGTTATTGATATATTTAAAATCCAAGATGAGCCACATAATCTTTTAAGTCATCAAGTGACTGAAATTCAATTCACATTGGAAAAAGAAGTTGACAGTAAATTAATACTTTTAGATGTTCACATTTCAAATTATCATACATCCCTTCGTTCAAGTTACCACTTTGAATTCAAACAGAGGTTCATATATATAATATTTACATAATATATTCACAAAGGATATGAGATCAACAGAGTGGAAAAATTGGTTAGCTGCATAAATATTATTTGAAAATTATAATTACAAGACAAGATAATGATGCTAGTTTAATAAAAAAATCATCGCAAGAGCAAGATAACTATAAAATATATTGGAAATTTCTATTCATGGAAAGTAACAACCAGTTAGACAGTAATGTTAATTGTAATTTGTAATTTCTAATGTTTTCAATCTTTCAGGTTTCATTTTAGGAATAAAGACAACATAAATTTATATAGTTCACTGGAATTTGTTGATTATTTCCAAAAAAACTTTTCTACAGGTATTGTGAAATTTAGTCATTTTCTGAGTACGTTTATGGATAAATAAATAAGAATATAGATTTTGTTATTAGTTATTCAATGTCGAATCATCTCTTTAAAAATTTTAGTTGGCAAATTTCACTTTTCATAAATAGCTAGTCTTCATAATACTATTGGAGAGAATATTTCTGCAGGTCTGAACAGAAGATGAATCTTGTTTACAATTTTTTGTATATCTTTCTCCCGTAGCCTCATGCTTAAGTTAAAATGATTCAAATGCACTAAAAATGTAATGACATACATATTAATGCGTATGTTTATATAAGTAGTCCTAATTATAATAGAACAGTATCAATTAACAAATTTGCTAATTTGAATCTCTAATTAAGTCTATTACCTTGACAAAATTTTTTGGATATCCAAGGATTTGCAATAGTAAATATTTCACAGTTTCAAAAGTTTCAATTTAATTGTAGAACTTGGCAAAATTTGTGAATATTTAGTGCTTTAATGTGTTTGGATATATATATATATATAGCATATATATATATATGGATCCTACCACCTTACTACATTATTGCTCTCATTATCTTAACAGTGCAAGCTTTTGAAAAATTTTTCCCATAATTGTTACAAAAGTATACATGTATAGGGATTATTAGACAACTGTTATTGCGAATTAGGCAAGCATTGTATATTATTCCAAATATTTGAAAAAAAATTTCAAATTTGCCAAATATGGAATTGAATGCACACCCTAAATATTGAAAAATCTTGAAATTTACTCTTACATAAATTTTAAATTTTTTCGGGTTTTGGCTTCGCAAACAACAATAAAATATTTCCAAAAGGTTTTGGTCGGGTTGCTTCATTATTTAATCCAAAACTATGGTTAATTTGCTAATTTTCTTGCATGTATAAAATTTTGCCAAATAGCTATTTTTCACGCTATTATGCACAATTTTCCCTCCCTTCTAGGATTCTTTTCATATAGCACAATTCAAATTCCCAAAGAGTGTCTCCTTATTGGAGAAATTTTATCTAGTAATTGCTTAAATTTTTTGGCTAATTAATTTATATTATGTTATATATTTTTCAATGAAAATGCATTTATTAACATATTCATGCAAAAATAGACCCATATTTGACCGTTGCTGTAAATTTAAACTTTTGGGTGCGTGAGGTTAGTAAGCAATACCTGAAAGTAGCTAACGCAAACAGTTCATTAGAACATTCTTTACGATTAATACCTGAGCATTTCTCAAAACCACGATTGGTAACCACTTTCATACCGCCGTACATTTCCAAGCCCGTCTAATGTCGATATATATGTGTGTAATATAAGCTTTCATAGACCGAAGACTTCGACCACATTGAGGCGACAAGAATATAGCTCATGGACTTGCTTAATAATGTTTACAGGAAACGATTTAATTGTTGAATCCATATATATATATAATAATTCCGAATATTCACACGAATTGGTGGAAAACGTCAGCTAATTTTTCATTGAATTTGTATTAAGAAATATATTCCTTAAAGCTGGGCAACATTCTGCTGAGACCATTCACCATTCAATATGTTCATTTGAAAGTCACTCAATATTCTGTTTGAAAAAAAATCGAGATTGGATTGAAGAAATTTGATTTGTCAAAAAAAGTATCGCGTGCATCCAGTTTGTAATTTAGAGATAACGGCTGTGATTTTAAAATCTCTGCATTTGTGCCAATGAAAAACGCTAAATTTTAAATTGATTATAATTTATTTAACAAATTCAGATATATGTTGCTCTTTATGTTTCACCAAACCAATGCAATCGATTGAATGGACCTTTGAACTACTAAAATACTATCTAATTATTTGGTTCATCGGTTTGATTCATTTTGCGAAGGAGTTGATAGCCTTGCAATGGGAAATAGTTCCAAAATAACCTTCTTTATTTGCTTTTGTACAAAGCATATCAAATTTAATTTTGATCCTAACTATTGAACATTGTCCTTCATTGACCTCAATTTTCTCATCATTTAATCTAAATCACGTTGCTAAATAGTGATTCAGAACGCATTTTTATCATCGTCTCTTACTTAATCTCTCTTGCTATGCCACAAAAATATCCATCTGAGTCCCGATTTGCTTGCCATCACCAAACCCAATGGTATCCAAACGACAAACGTCATTTGCTACCTATGTTTCAGCAGCCGAGTAATATTTGGATATTCTACTGGAAGCCCAATTTTTCTAATAATCTGAAAGTTCTCCAAGATGAAAATTCTGTTTATATTGTAAAGTTATAGTTGTGATTATATATATATATATATATATATATATGTACATGTCTCAATATGTAACTTCGTATTTGAAAACTACTAAGGCCCTTTGATATACTTTTTTAATATTATTTCGCAAAAACAATAGGTCTAATCAGAATAAAAATGTTTTGTTTATGTTAATAGTGGACAAAATTATTAGACCATCGCTAAATGATATATGCAATGGATTTTGTATAAATGCAGTAATATTCAATAATTACAATATTATAATTTCGACTGTTGTAATGGAAGATCATTGTCAACAGATTTTATTTAGCAATTCATATTTTCTTGATTTAGCTCAGTTGATTTGTGAATATTGATTTAATGCAGTGTTATACATATACTGCAAAGCAACTAGACATACTAGCAGACTATTGTATTACATTTAATATGATGTAGTGTTATTATATGAATTAAGAGATATATATGTTTGATAAATTTTCAAAATCTGTTGAAATATTTTGCTTTAGAATCATAAGAAAAGCTTGTAGAATCAACGTTGCTGTCAAATTTTTGTGACTAAATATGTTTATTAGGCTAGGATATATGTAATCAATATACATATATTTATATATATATATATATATATATATTAGCGCTATTCCTAAAATAGGTTTTTAGTGAATTTGCAAAAGATTAAGGGTCCCAAACATGGAGAAATTATAAAATATGCCTAAAGAACAGCTAAGAAAAATTCTAAATGTAAAAAACGTCATGCACTCTCAATTTTGGGGTTTTATAGTAATTCTATGTAGGCCTACTTCATAAACAAAACAGAATGCATGTTTTTAAATGTAATGTGAAATTGCACAAATTTACTATTTATTTAAAGTGTATTAGTGCTTGATGGTGACCTTGCTTTGTCTTCCATGAGTTTAGTAAGCTTCTGAGCTGCCTGATTTTACCTAGAAACCTCAATATACCAACAAGTTGTAAGCTCTAGATAGATGCTAGAATCAAGACTTTGACATAAACCCGACCAGAGAGCCAATTATTGGCGATTACTCACAAAACCTGCTGAAGATGGGGCCAATTATCTGGTAATTGAAAATTTAGTCCTAGGAGTAAGAGAAAAATCAGTCTTTACCTTGAAGCTTAGAATTTTTTCTAATTGCAAAGTTTTCTGGCAAATTTGTGTGTCAGGTATCAAATTCTCCAACGTAGTAGAAGCCATTGAAAATCATTTATGAAATACATGTGTATATTTTGCATAGGCTTCTTCGAGTGTCTTTAAAATATCATTTTATCAATTGCTCTTGATAATGAAGGAATGCAATATGCTCTATTGAAGTTAAAATTCCTCAATAATAGTCAAAATGCAATATATTTTAAGGTTTATGTCCATTAAGCCATAAAACTACCAATGCTATGTTTGGTTGTAGGAAGTTTTCAGACTAATTTAATGTCCTTTCAACAGTTAAACCTAATTTGTGATTTCTTGATTTTTAAGGCAGGTACAGTCCTAGAATGTTTTCAATGTGTTATATATATGCACATGATAGATTTTAAGGCACTTTTCTTGCATGACTAGCAGAAAATTTTGAAAATAAGGGTTTCATCTTATGAAAACCACTAAAAATTTATTATATTTTAATATTCAAATAAAGCTTAGACAGTTTTTCAAAAATAGGGATACAATATAGTGTGGATATGGGTGGTAGGGGAGAGGGGACAGCCACTCTTCCTGTTTAGCTAAAAAATGAGAATATTAAAGCAACTCAGTAATTAAATTCCATATTTTTCGAACAATAACAGACGCATTTTATACTGCTTATGTAAAATTTAAAGGAAGAAAGGGCATGACAAAATTTATTAAATCGTGAAAACTTTTGTGAAAATTATTTTAATACCATTTGTCCACCATCCCACCTTAAAGTTCAAAAAAATAAATTTTGGCATACTCTTAATATATATATATATATATATATATATATCTATTAAATTATGGCTTTTTACAACTGTGATCACATTGTGAACTTTTACAAAACATGAAATATGATAAAGAGATTAATCTCAATTGCACGTTTTCTTTTTTGAAAAACAAGTGTCATTCAATTCTTATAGAACATTAATTGCACGCTCGTAGCAAGGATTACTCCTGTCAATGCTTGTTAGTGATTCTTCAACATGGAATTTTAGGTTACTGAACCAGTGTTCGGCCCATTGGTAGGAAATGAATTGACAGCATTTACGCCGTCTACTCCAGGGTTGAGGCAATAGACGCATTGGAGAACACGCATTGCTTGGAAACAGGCGAAGCTTCACTAAGGGGAACTATCCTTTCTCAGTGAAGTAACGAAAGATGCAATGTCAGATGGAATATTTTGATTATGTTTGAAAAGTTGCGTTTGAACAAACTGATTTGGTGCAGTTTTGCAAAAATATTTTTAAATGGCAGTAAAATTTTGATACTCCTCAAGAGCGATGGAGCTTTGCACTCAAAATTGGCGAAATTTTTGGAGTTTCCATCTCCTAAATATTATATTTAGTACATCTTCGCATATTTTTCAGAACATATAGACTGAAATCCACAAATTATCATTGCTGAAATATTTTAGAAAGCAATTTGGTCAGGTCAATTATGACGTCACCATCATATTTGGGAAATCCTTTTTACCCGAATATTGAATTTTGAATGCTTTTTTACTTATAGAGTTTTTAACCAATGCACTGTAGTATTTGTGTTTGGACATAGAGCATCTCTGCCAAATATGTACCCATAATACTTCTACACGCCTGTATAAATATATAATTTTGTATAAAACTGCAATTTAAAAAAGAGTGTTTTCAAAAATCAGTTTGATAGGCTATATTCAAAGCAGTCGATAGAGATAAAGTTTAAAGGTGAAAGTGCAAGTAAATATATTAGCGACAGACTGACTATACAAAGAAAAGTTATGTGGCTTCACTTCTATGAAAGTCTCCTTTATGGGACAAGAAATATTTCAAATTAAAGTCCTAATATTATAAGTCATCATTATCACACATTAATTAATGGCGAATTTAATGTGTAAAATGTCAATGAACAATAGTCACAAGCTAATGACAGGCTTTGTTTTTAGGCAGGCTGCTTTACAGCAAAGAAACAATCTAGTCAAGAATATAATTTTTATTTTATGATTAATAATACAAATAAATGAATATTGACATTTGGCAATTTCAAAAATCTGTCAGATATTAATCGTAAAGATTATTGCTGACAGTTTCAAACCAGTTCAAAAAATTGAAATACATTATAACTAACGAGGCGGAAATAATGTGCCACAAAAATAAAAGAACGCAATCTGTCTTTACAGTCGGAATTAATGCCTAAAGCAGTATTGGCCATAAAAAGATGTGCGCACTTTTAATTGAAATAAAAGTTTTCCATGGAAATTTATTCCTAAAATTTGTTTCCATTGGAAATGCACAAAATTCAGTGGGCTTCACAAATACGTTAATGGAATTATAAGTTAAAATCGTTTCGTAAACAACAAGCGAATTCACCTGTTGAATCATTAATTAATGAATTTGCTACTTGCAAAATAGTTATTTAGTTAATGAAATTGAATGGTTACAATTGGAAAATAGTTCCTAGAAAGCTATGGGTTCAATGAGGTTTTGAACAGTTAGAAGCAATGATAGCCTAAATCTGTATCTAATATTGAGTTCTTTATCTAACTTCGAAAAATAATCCTTGTCCATTTTTATATTTCTGTTTAAAGAAAATTTTTAGATTATTCTGCTAATGGCTAATGTAACTAATACGCTATTAAGAAAGAAAAGTCAGGATTTAAGTTGGAAAACCTTTCAGCTATATTAACATTAATAATATTTTTAATAATTTACAAAGCCTCATTAAAAATCTTAGAATTAACGAAAATGAATACCAATAATTAATATTATCAAAAAAATCGAAATTGTCTTACATACGTATTTATTAATCAAAAGACGAAGGTAAATATGTTGTAAATTTCGAAAAGAACTCATTCAAACAAATTTATGTACAAATTTCATTGTGATTGAGAAAGAGGATAGCTACTATAAGTAGAAGTATAAAATACATATTTCTTGTATACGTGGTTTTGGATACAGGGCTTTTGCAGATTCGAAATTCGTTAAAATAAGCTGAAATTATCAGACGAGGTTTTCTTACGACAGCAAACCATACGTGCTGCTGAATGTAACAATATACATGTATCATATGAGCTGTTCTTGCAATGACCATGAAGCCCCAGCCCAGCCGACCCCATCCCACTGTCCTACCAAGCATGTGGAGTGAGACTGATTTGAATTCAGGTGGGATATGAGGGATTTGCTGGTCTACATGTATCAAATATATAAATAATAAGACAAATTTAAAATTATATACATTCCAGTTATATAAGGATAAAATTCAATACAATATAATTGTGTAAAACAAATGAATTGTTTTTGTGGTTTAAATTATTTGCGATATATTAATGTTCGAAATGGAAAACTTTTCAAATTTTTAAATAATTTTCCAAGATATATATAATTATATATATATATATATATATATATACATATTGTTAAAGTTAAGGGCATGTAAGGAATAAATAAAATTCGTTACTTATTTACCCATCTGCATTAGATAATATATTTCACCTCAATGTATGAATACGAGTTTTAAGAGTACATTTTACATAATTTAATGCATAATTTTTATAGTATTTCAAATATTTTTATATTTTCAGAAAATTATTTTTCAAGATAATCAAAACAGTTTTACAATAAAATAGTTAGGGGCATTGCTGTTAAGAACGTTTAAAATTCAGTTCGTTCGTTTAATATTCCTTTGAAATTTAAGAGAGCTAAATTTTTAGAGGTTACTTCTTTATATCAGAATATATTGACACTATAAGACTACAAACATATTGAGTCAATAACACAAATATATCATTAATCTATTTGGAATAATTGTAACAATTAAATTTATAACACAAGGTGATTATTTTTGCTCATTTGTAATGTAATCAATTTCATTAAACCAAATTCTTGTGATTGGTGGGCAGATTTGTAACTATATATATATATATATTATATATATAAGTATAGATATAGATATATATATATATATATAACTGCGCAATGTAGTGCCATTGCTTCAAATAATTGTTGTAAAAACAAGATTTTTCAAAAATTTTTCTTTATCAAAATCAACAGTTATCAGAAATAAACTATAAACGTCTAATATTTTGAAGATATTAGCGGAAATTGGTTTTGTAACTTGCCCACATGGCTGATGTGGTAGTATTTTTAACAGTGCACTCAATCATCTGTTTATGGCACCAGTAAGTAGGCAACGTAGGATGGCCGTGGAGGACTCCTTTTTCCAAATTGATGTTATTGGCGAATACCACTAAATTATTTAGGCCTAAATATTCCATAATTGATCGTGATTATAGTTAGCCTTGGTTAATGTAATTCATTTGAATCAAAATTTTTTATAATTGAATCAACAGTTCTAAGAGTTTGTTTATGAAGTAAATTCATTTTAAAGCAGTAACAAATTGGAACTGAAATTCAAGTTTATATAGTGTAGCACATGAAGGCATACTGAGAGTACTATTACATTAATATTTGTTGTGAAATAATTAAGCCACCCAGGATCTTATAACGGTCAGTGTTTGTAAGCCAATTGTTAATGCCATTTTTTTAGTCGAAATTTCTAAAAGTGATCTATTAATGTTGTCCAAAGATTGCAATCTCACATCTTCGAAGAGGGTTATACTCACTACCAGATGTCCCATGTATCTTTTCAACTTTCCCCTCGACTCACAAAGATGTCACATCTGCTTTCAAAGTTGTATGTACATTTTTGAATACTTCTAATAAATGGATTTCGGATAGCCTTTCTGAAATAACTCTACAATTTAAAGAAACTTGATGAACAATTATTAAGCACATATGCCATTCAAACAATTTCTAGAATCGAATTTGAAGATACTGGTGTAGCACTAGTAATATTATATGTATTAATGACTGCAATGTTTGTTTGCTCTTGTAAAATTTAATCTAAATACATGTGAGGTTTAAGTACCTTTTTCTTTAAGCAGTTAACTGTGATTCGTTTCCTGCAATAGACCAAAGCAAGAATGCAATGAACAAAACACTAGGTAAATGTTGAAGTTTTATGAAATTAGCAATAGCAATTGATTTTAAAGGCGATGCTTAAACTCATAAAATTTATTGAATTTATTAATATCAGCGAGCGTATTTTTATAGACGACGTTTCTTTGATTTTCATTTGCTAGATTCCATTTAGATGAAGAATGTCACCTTTTCCCATTTGATTGAAGTACTTAGTATTATAAATGTGCATATAGGCATATTTATGTATATATATATATGTATATGTATATATATATATATATATATATATATATATTACATATATGTACATGTAAATATATATATATGTTGCTTGAATACTAAGCTTCTTTATCATTTTATGAAGAAACAACGAAAATTTTAATTAAGAGTACTTTCGGTACTTACTGTTCATCGTCAGTCAAAAATTATTTGGTGGTAAAATATAAATTTACAAATCATTAATTAATTAAACTAAAACAAGNTATATATATATATATATATATATATATATGCATACATATGCTACAAATATATATATATATATATGTATGTATA
Source organism: Hofstenia miamia (assembly GCA_900660155.1). NCBI lineage: Eukaryota > Metazoa > Xenacoelomorpha > Acoela > Hofsteniidae > Hofstenia > Hofstenia miamia. Next base: position 1,098,203 of record CABFPE010000184.1, read on the forward strand.
TATACATGTATATATATATTTATGTATAGGCATATATATACGTATATATATATATATATATTATATATATATATATATATATGCTACAGTAAAATAGATTAACTAGAAATTTCGTGAACTTTCTAAAATTTGTGAATTCCTGTTTTGGCTTGAGGACTTCATCAAGTCAAAACATTATGGGGCATGGTGTTGAGTAATATTAGAACTAGGTTTACAATTTTTCAAATAACTATATGAAACTCCAAGATACTTTAGAGTTTCCATGAAACTGGATATGTGGAACTGCAATTTCCAAACTCCCTGAAATTTAGGGATTTCACGAAATTCCTAGTTTCACAATCTTACTCTAAATTATATTTATGAAAAAAATTTAAGCTGCGTTTACCATTTGATTTAATAATACTTAAGCATCAAATTTCTGTAAATTTTGAATGAGCAATTTAAATAGTATAAAGTTTCTCTATTATAAGCTTTCTCTTATAATAGGATAACTTCAGAAACCAATCTCAATTATAATTAAATAATTGATTACGAATTTAAAATAGAAAGCATTAATGTCAACTTATAGCGTTGTACTCATTGACTATCCAATGCAATTCATTAAAACATTTTCCTTAACTTATTTTTCACTATTTTTGTAATCAGAATGTAAATTCTAGAGGCATATATATTTAGTGCATGCTTTGCCTTCAGAAACAATAGTAAGTCTAATGCTATTTGAAAAGCATTAACTACGTTTCTCTTGTTTTCTCCGTACAATCAAGTTTGCTTTTATTTTTAAAAATGGCCTTTTGTTGGGAAAATGTTTCTCCTCATGCAATTTCTTGCATCCTTGTCTTTCTGATTAATATTTAGCCTATTGTATTCTTACTTTTAGAAGTAAATTGTCTAGAGAATGTCTCTTATTTAGCCAGAAAATTAAAAGTATTCATAATTCTTCCCTGTCAGGTAATCAAATTCTCATATTTTTTCTTGCAATGCAAATTCCCATGCTATATTTTTAAGAGGCACTATTCAAGAAATTAAAACATTTTTCTTTAGTTTGTATGTTTAATCTGCTATGCAAAGGCAAAATCCAAAATACTACAATTATTCAAAATTGTTCCACAAATATGTGTACAATAAGGTACTTAGACGTTTTTCATAGATTCGAAGAGAGACCCAAATGTATTTTTACCAGATCAGTTTTTTTCGGGGTTAAGATGACAACAGCTTGTAATAATATTATAACTGTACATTTAACTTGTCTACTAATAGACTTATAGAAGCCTTAAGCAACAGAATTGATAGATGAACAAAGTTACTGTAAGCTTTGTAAAAGATCCCTGGAAAATTGTTCATTGTATTTTTAACTTTTAATCAATAACAGACTAGACTGCTATATCTGAAATTGATTTTTCAAATATCCTTGACTTCGATTAAGCGAAAAAGATAGTATTCTGATACATGAAGTACATACTAGCTTCAAATTATCCCATTTTCAGAAGGATATTAAAATGTCAAGTAACTGAAAATTTTTATTTCATACATCCGATAAATCAATTGTCACTACATTTAACTTAATGAATCTCTAGTTTTTAAGATAATTTTTTGCATTAATCTGATTATGCATTTTAAAAGCGCCATTCAACTATCTAGCATGTCATTGTTCATCAATTTTACTGAAGAATATATTTCAGCGCCATAAACTGGGAAACTAAATGCAAAAAATTTAAAATTGCTAATTATTCCTTTTACAGATTAATTTCATGCTTAACAAACCTATTTAATTCTTGTGAAATTCACTTTTATACCTGGGAAGTCCACTTTCACTTCGGTTAAACTCAACTTCATGTTTTACATCGACAAAATACAATCGGAGACACAAACACGCTAAACACATTTACTGGTTTTTACACTGAGCTCACCATACACATAGACACACACACACACACACATTTATTCTATATGTATTTTATTATTCTTTTGTAAATAGATGTATTTGTAGTTTGTAGCTTTTTTAGTGTCATTTATTTACAGCAATAAAAATTTGCTTTGACTCTTACGAAATCCGATTTCATACATATGAAAGCCAAATGAATAAGTTGTCTATTTGTAATAGGGCTATTCGCAAATGGGTGGGAATTGAGTCGATCTACTTAGACAGATAATTTGGAGCAAGTCATCTGTCTTTCTTAACAACATCCCAACATTTTCAATGGGATTGCGGTCAGGTGAATGATCTCAATCCCATTGATGTTCAACCAATCATTGACCTTTTTGGCTCTGTGACACGGAGCCCCGTCATGTTGAAATTTAGATGTATTTGAAATGTTCGATGTTAGTTCAGCCAGGTAGATTCGAATTTGAATTAACGGATCAATGTTATATTATGTCTATTTATAGTAAAGTTAAACAATTATTTGGTTCTAGTAAATGTTCCATTCTTTTGCTCGCGGTAGTATATATACACATGTATATATATATATTTATAGGTACGGAGTCTATATATCCAAGGCCTACACATATTGCAAATTTTGGAGAGATCGTTAATCCATTTGAAAATTCGTAAACTGATTCAGATCTAAAGACGTCAAAAACAGCAAATAAAAAAATTTGTATATATAAATATTTTATTATAATATTTGTATTTTGCAATATTGTTTATTTCATTATTATAATTTCATATTATATCTTTATACTTCATAAATATATATATATATATATATATATAAATTAAGTATTAAAAATATTATGTATATATATATATATATAATACTATATATTTTAAAACAAATATCAATAACTATCAATAACTTCCCCTCATAACTTTTTTATAAATGCTTATATTGTGTGTTCAAAACAAATTATCATACTTGACAAAAATTATTCTTTGCAATTCGTGGAAAAGTTTCTAATTCAACGAAATTGTGAGGTGTTAATGATTATGAAAAGGAAGTTTGCAAATATGAAATTGAATTTCACGTAGTGGAAATGGATTTCATGAGAATGAACTTGAATATTACAAAAAATAGTATTTTTGCATAAACATAAAACTTATCTGTACAAGGTATTGATCCCTATTAAAAATTGTGCTTAAAAGCTTAAAAATATTCGTAATAATTTATGTAGTAGTATTAATTCAAATAACTTATTGGATGGTTGAACAGCTTCAAAAATATTTTGATGCTCGATCGTTTGACATAAATCATTAACACTGCCATAACTACCTTTGATAAAGCCAACACAGTGTTTACATTCACCTAAATTTTCTTTAATATTCCTTTGATGTAGATAACATCGATTTTTCAGCATCAAAATTTTATTACATTGAGTTATAACAATTTAATTTAGAAACTGATAATATTTCAAATCATAAAGGAATTCCAGTCTGCTAAGTAAACTAGAACCTCAAAGCATTGTTTATTTATTTATTTATGCTGTGTGTAAGGAAACGAGGTGATAACGTGCAATTAGGCCACCTTCTAAATAGGAAATTTCCTTAAAGGTATAAATTTTTGAACAACTCAATTTATTGGTTTTTCTTGTGAAAATGATAAGAGTAAAATGTAATACAAAATATATCTATGAAAATGTTAATTGAAATTTTTTAAGTTTGAAAATCTGCCTACGTCTCATAAAGTTTGATAAAAAAACCATTTGCAATAGAACATATTTTAATTTACTCAACACCAATTTTTGATTAAAATTTCCGATTTTCTTTGAACATTTAGTTTGAGTAGCAAAATGCTATCGCTTCTAAAATATTTATACCAAACTGTTCTTATTTTAATAATTTATTTCCAATCCCTGTCAATATTTCTCTTCGTCACCTTCGGAATTTAAAACAACTCAATTTTGAATTCAGAATTGTTGTCATGAAAACAGTTGAATTTTAATTTAATAATGATTGCATTTAAATTGACAGATGCAATCACGTTTTAATGAAATTTTTAATCTTTCCCATCTACTAATATATGAAAATAATGATTCCCAATTTCTATTATTGTAGCTTTTTGAAATTGAATGCTACATAGTAAAGACTTAAAACCTAATTATTTGTAAAGCAAGAACTATGCAGAACTGCAAGTTGATTCTATAAGCTATTGTAGTTTGTGTTTATATAAACCCAAATAGTTTGATATTTCTCTAGAAAATATATTTTTTAGCAAAAAACATACATTTAATCTTCTTAGAATAAAACATTACCATTTTTTTATATTTTTAGAGGACTACAATAAATGCTACATCTTTTTTTAAACTTTTAAAAACACATCTATTAGAGCAGCTGTAATTTCTACATTCAGTAAGCATGAATGGAAAATATATAATTCTAAAAATTTTTTGTCATTTTTTTACTATCCTAAATAAAGAGCTAATTCCAATAACTGTACATAATTCGTTGTAATTTTTTCAAATTTCCTTCTGCCTTGGTTATATATATATGTATATATATATATATATATATATATATGCATATGAAAAGTGGTTAGCGGAGCTTCATCATTCTAAAATGTTTGGAAATCAAAACGCATAAAGTTTTTAAGAATGGATGTTACTATTGATTGAGATGGTTTATGATGTTAGCATATATTAGAGCTACAACATTTTTACCACATAGATATATTTTAATTTCACATAGCAAAATCAGCATAGATGTATATAAAATAACATTGAATTAACATGTAATTTATGTCATTAAAATATTTATATCAAATAACCCTGGTTCAAAATTTTCCATACTACGCCACTGTACAAGACAAAACACAAATTGATGTAAACAGAGTTGCACAAAGATATGAATAAAACAAAAAGCCAGGTCAAGCATGTATTATTACAGCATCCTATCTCATTTGCGTTCAATCTAGGTATTGGCACGTTATCATATTGTAGAATGTTCTCTTCTAGGGACTTCATTCCACAGTGGAACATTCTAACCAAACAAATAACGAGTAATAAATGGCAGTTTGCTTTTNTTTGCATTTAATGAAACTATGCAAAAATTAAGAATAGCAAAATAATTTTCAAAAAATATGGTTGTGCATTACAATCAAATGGAAATATAATTAATAAAAATTATAGTGCAATATATATTTCCATTTAATAAATTGAAAATAACCACAGAACCATTTCTTTAATTTTGTTTTCCAAAATATAGAGAATATGATATTTTAGATAAATATTAATGAGATTGCTTTATATATGTCTTAATTTACAGTAATGTATAACTAATATATTGTGAGTTGAGTATCTCTGCAGAAATCTTAGCTACCATTATTAATTATTTGATTAAACAATTATATTATTTTAAGAAATATGGTTTTATGGGAAGAATGAAAATATAGAACTTAGCTTTTCAGTGCTTTAAATGTTGAGAATATGAAGATTTTGGATCTAGTAGAAAATGTACTATTTTAATGCATTTCAAAACAGATATAAAAAATTTTTCGCAATGTGACTGTGTCAAATAGAGTGGTTAAAATTTTGAAGATACTGATCATTATTTATTTTTCTTTGCAGATATTAAAAATTTATTAAGTAATAAAAAATCATAACTTTACTGTTTCTCGAATGTTGACAATAATAAGTGGATTTTCAGTAGGTTTTACTAAATTTGTCTTGCAAATAGTGCAATTTAAGTTATTCGTTTTATGACCAATCAACTACAATGAAAAAAATTAATCAACGTTGCCTCAATGCAATTCTTGAAAGGACTAATATTCAATTATTTATTAATATAAAAACTCCCTCGAACATCAGAGACTCTTTGCAAAATCTTTACAAAGTCTTCACAGCTCCTTCTCAAAGACTTTAATCACTAATGAGTCTCTCAAAAAATTCAATTACAAAACATTTATCTTTTTTCTTAAACTTAAAAGACTTTCTTGCTTTGTCTCTAAAGTTCTGAATACTTTTTATATAGGTGTAATATTAAATATTTCAACCTACCAAGGAATATGCAATTAGATTTTGAAATTTTCATTTGTGACTATATCAGTCTATTATTCCAAATTATTTTAGATGAATACAATGATAGACTGCAGAGAATCCAATGGGCAGAAGATCTTCTCACCATTAATCAGAATATTGAGGCAACTGCTACTTTCAATATAGAGAGAACTCTCTACAATGCCACAATAGTTGAAGAATGGCCTAGAGGTTTAATTTTAATACATGAAGTGTTAACAATGTCAGTTCCAAATTTCTATAATGTCACCTACATGTAGGCCAAAACGTCCAAACGTGAAGTCAATGTATGTCTTTGAAAAGAATGAAAAACTTAGAAATAATTGGCGCATTGTCTTGGACTGGACGTTGTTAACCAGCAATAAATTAATGAATAGATTTTCGAAAATGCTGAAATTCATTTTGCTAAATGTACATTTGGTCTCTCACATTTGTATGCTAATATTTTTGAAAGCCATCTGCTAATTCATAATATTTGCATAATGACCGGATTTTAATCTCCTAAGAACTTTTGCAAAGGTAGTGAATTTTATTTTTTCATCTTCACCTCTATTGGGGAAATATCTAGCTGTCGTACAGAATTGATAATGAAAATATCCTCATAAAATATGAATAAGAACGAATTCAAGAGACTGACAGCGACTGAGGAAAATAAACGAAGGATTGAAATTCGTGAAAACAAAGTCACGCAACTAAAAATAGAATTGCACTGAAGAAATTTCGAATTAATTTTAAATTGCCAGGATTATGAAGTTAAGCAAAAGATAATTAAAATATGTATTATTTTGTTATAAGATCTGTAACAGATCATATCATAAATACCTAGCACAAAGGAAGTTTATAAAATACTTATATACATTGTGTTTCAAACTCCTTTTTCATGTCAATTATTCTGGAACACCACTTGGATTATTGTACAGAGTATATTTCAACTTTTTATTTGACGTTGGAAAAGAAATATTTTTGCAAAGAAGGATAAGACTTACTGCTTTGGGTTTCATTTTCAAATTTGTTTCTATTGATATTTTGAAAACAATCAAGTTAATTTCCGCCAATCGGTTTTATATTTATACAAACGTAAATTCGTAGACAAAACATTCTTGGGGATATCTAATTGTGTGACGTCCTTTTTGCCCACTCACCACTGTCTGCAGCCATTTTAGCATATTGTTTATAGCTGTTACTGCATTTGGGATGCTTGATATTGGCTTACTGATAAGAAAATTACATCTTTCCTGTTTTTTGTGGAATTCATTGATAGAATATTGATTGAAGATACGCTCACAGCAGACTATATCAAGGATTGAGATCAAAAATGTGTAAGGGCACCATCTTGAATGAAAATCCTTACGATTATTTGCTCTAGGACTATCTTCAATGAATAGAGTAGAGATTTGCAACTGGGTGATATTTAATATATAAACAAGTGAAAGAAATTAATGTACACAAAGGGAGTTATCTTAGTAAAGTCAGATTCTTTATTAAATAAGCATTGAATTACCCAAATGCGATATGTGCCTTAAGTAGTCTGCAAATTTTATTTTCTTTATTATAGGAGCCTTGAATTTTTGCATGTCCTATTAACATATGGAATGAAGTTTATCAATGTGGAAAATTTTTTAATTATGCAAATATGACAAAATTTAAATACAAATACCACAATTCATGTTCTCACGAAAATTACTCTCATTTGGAGAGTATATAAGATAGATTGATTTGGTAAGCTGCTTTTAGTTTCCAAAGATTATGTCTAGTGCATGTCCCACTTTCGTTATTATCAAACCAAATAAGGTATATTTATCCCCCTTTATAAGAAAAATTAAATTTGCCCTAACTATATATATATATATATATATATATATATATATTATTTAACCTGTTACATCTTTAGAATATATATATATATATTTATATATATATATATATATATATTAGTTTATATTTGAACAAGTTTTCTTTAAAATTAAGAGTCTTATGACAATTTCGCGAGTTACTCCAAAAACAACTGAGAGATTCCCCGTTAAAATGGCGAAATATTTATTCAAATATTTTCAGTAATAATAATTTTATAGTTGAAAACCTGTTGCTATGCTTATCCAAAGAGCAATCTCAGGGGATAACATTTTTCAAACGCGATTTTTCTAGAGAAAATGATTGATTTTCAATTTTAAACTAAACGAATATGTTTATTAATGTTTAAGCAAAGCATATCTGTATGTAAAAATTGAGAAATAATTGAAAAAAGTTGTTTCTGCAATTTATAGGGTGCTACCACTTGCATTGCTTTATGGTTTCAGAAGTTTTTTATAATTTTTTCTGTAATAGTGTGCTACGAATACTCTGTATTATTTTGAATTCCAATTGAATATCCAGGCAATGGATTCGCAAATCCGAATTCGAATGGAAAGTATTAAATGGTTTACATAATAATTTCTTTTGTAACACCTGGTGTTAATAGTTATAAAAAACTGTTTGAAATATAATAATATCAGCAGTTTGTTCTACAATAGACATATTCAATTGAGAAATCTGATTTATATGCTTTAAGCAAAGAGCTAGCTGTGAAATTTTTTTTGTTTAAAGAATCTCAGTATCCCTTTACAAATTTCTATATCTGTCTCTGCACTGTAACAAGATTTGAATTAGAAACAAACATAGATTCGAAATCGGTTTTGATTTCAAATATTCGCCGCAGAGATCTATTCTGTAATCATAAACCAATGTTATGTCTTTGAAATTCGGTTTAATCCTATCTCGGGCCGGCGTTTGTTCCCTTAAAATCAATCCTTTTCATCACAAAGCAACGAAGCGTGGGTTGACTGTAGCATACATATGGATAAATACTAAGGAATTGAAAAAATTCGACAATCTAGTGCTTGGACATCCTAAGCAATTTTGAAGAATGTATGTTCTCATAAAAGAGTGAGCCACTGACATTTTGGGTGTCATTACTAACTCATTGCTAAGTAAAAACATTTCCATTGTAAATGTGATATTTAAGCAAACATTTACGAACAACTTATTCATCACAGGACGAAATTAGTAAAATATTGATTTTATGGAATGAATTTAATATATCTCAAAAATGGTCATGAAATTACTTCAACATTTAGGAAAAGTAAATATGGTAAGGGCTAAATTTTTTTAAATTAGAGATGGAATATTAATTTTTAAGGGGTACTGAAGAAGCATCCCCGGGCAAGTTAGGGTTAAATATAAGTCGAAATTTTTGCTAGAAATAAAAGGGAAGGGAATTTAATAAATGTGTGCAAATAGAAGAATTTTTCAAAGATTAATGATTTAAATTGACTATTTGCAGCAGTTGTGCTTAACAGAAAATGGCTTCGATAGTTTTTTTATTCCACATCTAAAATTATGAGAGACTCTAGAAGTTTGAATCTCTTTTTAAAATTAATTTGAATCATTCAAATGACGCGAATCATTCGAATGTCAGTGATGACCAGGAGGATTTACTGCGTCATTTTAATGTCTTACAAATATGTTTTTGGCAAAATTTTGCAAGCAACATTCTAAAAAACAGGTTAGATTGGGGCACCGGGTAAATTATTTTATAATTTTAACATATAATTGCGTTCAAAATTGTGCCAGTTGGTAACTGATAATCATGTTGTTTTTTATAAAGAATGCAGTTGTGGAAATTCCAAATTATAAAATTTTTTATCCAGTTTAGGGTTATACAGTTGGGCTCCCCAATTTTTATTGGTGTTCCTTGCTATTGGGTTAAGCTGATTGACGGAAATTGACTTGGCCGTCGTCAGAAAATGATAGAAACTATAGTCAGGGAAATTAATTGTATATGTAAATTATTTTAGTTAAAATGCATGCCTATCTTTATTAAAGATAAATAATTCTTCTTAATAATGTTCATACACATTTTAGGAAATTTTACAAAGCTTTGTGTATCAATTAAATTTAAGAGGAAATTTCCACTTTACATCGTTACTTTGTTCTTGCCAAGTATCGCATTGGTTGTACTCAGCTGGGTGAGTTTTTGGATTGACAAAAGCGCCGTTCCTGCAAGAGCTGGCCTCACCATCACAACGATTTTGGCACAAATCACACTCATCACAGGGACAGCCAATAAGTACTATTTATAATTTTATTTATTTTGGTTGAACTCGTTAATCGGAGGTAGTTCCTGAGAGACATAAGAGAAATTTATACTAATGAACTTCAGAAAATTCTTATTTTTATATTATAAAACATACTAGAGTAGTATTCAATATTTTGTAATTATTGACGTATAGTTTTAAGGTGCTCTTTAACATCTCATTATTTCTGTGAAACTTAATATATATATATATATATATATATATATATATATAAAGCGTACATAGAGACATATCAAGGCGTATATAGCGACATATGAAAAAAATTAGTAGAAATCTGCAGAAAAAATTGCTATATGATATTGGGTGGTTGTTATTTACTATATTTTGTAAAATTCGTACTACGTTTGTGCAATATACTATAATTTTCCAACTTTCGGCTGATTTATTTACTACATTGTTGGTTAATTATATAGCTGTATTTAGGCTGTCATTTTCAGTAAAACTTATCTTTGTTCCAAAACAGTGTTTCAAATAGTAGTCTGTACATTCATTGCGACCACTGCGTACATAGCGACATTGTATAACTTCAAAATGAATACTTCGATTTTCCTAATTGCAAAAGATTCTTTTTATGCTTATGTAGTACTTGCATCTCCAAGGGATATAGAAACTATAGTTTGTAGTTATTTTAGTTTGGTATGTTGATGACATAATAAATTCTATTATATATATATATATATATATGTACAAAAACTATGCTATCCAAAGGTAGTTTCATAATTTGTATAAAGCAAAGCAAATAATAATCAAAAAATATTTTAGTGACCCTCTATACCAGGGCAAGGGAATATAGCTAAATATCAAATTTATGCATGCTTTCGTTCATACTGAATCGTTTATTGATGTTATTAGATCGTTTGTTAAGAAGTTTATATGAAAAACATCTGATTTCAGTGAAACGAGACAGATTACAATTTTGTATTTATTATTGAATTTTTATTACAATAATATACACAGTGTTTTTAGACATAATTTATGTGACTTATTCATTTCAAATATACTCGGCCCATTTATTCAAGAGCACCAAATAACGCTTCAAAACCTTTTATAGTTATAAATGTCATTCAAGCATTATTTATAGCAATAAATAATATAGTATTTTAGCAATTTTTCATATTCGTTGTCATTTATTACAAGCATAAAAACTTTTACCTGATAAAATTATGTATAAAACTTTTAAATTATATTCGTGACAGGTTTGCAAAGTCATTAATTTCTAGAGACGCAGTTATGCAATTTTAATTAGTCAACCTCTATTATAATTCAGGAAGTTTCATAGATTATTTACTTGATTTTCATTCCAAATTACTTCAAACAAAATTTGATAACTTATTAATATTCTGTTTTGTTGATAAATTTGAAAATCTTTGCAAAAAATAGATTTATTGCATTTTTCAATGTTATGCTTCCTACTACCAAAGTGAGAGCAGGAAGGTTTTTTATAAAATATGGTAAAAGGCATCTATTCTCTATTGAATTTTTGGAATTCACTGATATTTTGTAAAAGATTAATGTTTTGAGAAGCATCAGGAGGCTCTTAGTGTTTTTGCAATGAAAGCGTTTATTTACAATGTCATAACTTGAATCACATCACACGCTTCCTACACGTACATGTGAAATTATTTGTTGAGTAACTAAATTATCGACATGCTGCTTGATTTTTTAAAAACTCAATATATTTACATTTACCTTTTTCCAATTAAAACATAGAAAGCTGTGTGTTGACCTTGTAAATGTGGTATATAAATATCTAAATCAAAACGCACGCGCAATTTTCCAAAGAATTTTTTTCTAAATTTGGATTTTCTTTTTATGAAGAAAATATTTAGAAAAATCAATTTTAGTCTGAAAATTTAGATTAAATTTAGAAAAAAAATTTTTTAATGCAGTCAAAGCTTGCTACTATGTCACCCTGCTACTATGCCACTCTCGCTATTATGTCACATTTCCTCGGCCCCGACAATAGTATACCTGATGTTACAATGTTAACTATGTCACTCTCGCTAATATGCCAATTTCGCTCGGTCGTTACGGGTGACATAATAGTGAGATTTGACTGTATTGCTCAATTTAAAGCAAAATTTTCTTAGAAACAAGATGTTAAGAATAAAATTGGATTTTTGTTGGAACTTGACGTGAATTCAAGAATTTCAAATTTGGAGCTCTTATGGGTTATTAGGCTCTATAAGCAAATGCAGTTTATGTATTACAATTGAAAATATCAGATATTTATTAATATGAAATTTATATTAATATATATATATATATATATATATAAAGTATATATTTTGACATTCTCTTGATAATAGACCAGTGAAAGCTTTTTTACATTAGGATAAAAGAATTTCATCACTATTTATTTAGATTCCCTGGAGTTGCGGATCTTAAGCTTGGTGACGTTTATATGATTGTGAATTTCTTTTTTGTGTTTGGAAGTTTGATTGAATTTGCTATAGTAAACAACCTGGGGAAAGATAACATCGAGCCTACGAACTCATACATTGTTGTCAACTCACAATTCAAAGGAGTGCAACTTGCCAAGCAATGCAATTCAACGGAAAACAGTAAATCTAGCATTGCGCAACGATTGGCCAATAAAAATTTAGACAATATGTCCAAATATTACTTCCCTCTATCATTTTTATTTTGGAACATTCTCTTTGTTGTGGCAATTGCAAGCTTTAATTTTTAATTGCTATTACGGTTTATAGTTTTATCACTAATTTGTTTATATATATTTTGTGTTTAATTGTCAACATTAAATATAATTTGATCATTTCTTCCTTAAAAATTATTACCATATCATTATTGAAATTCTGCTTTCCAAGAACAATTAAAAAATACTCGCCTATTTTCGTAACTAAAAACAATATTTTTGTGGCAATCTACTTAGCCTACTAAATTCAATACGAATCTGCATGTAGCATTAACTCTGAGGGATAAATTTCTCAAGTATTGCAAATGTTTTGAATCCACATTCGTAAACAGGGGGATTACTGTCAATCAAAGTAACACAGTAATACTTGAGAAACCTGACATTCCTAATCAAAAATGACAAATAATGGAAAACTTAAGAAATTTCAATTGTATCATGGGACACCAGCTTTTTAAAAATCATAGTTACGCACTATACATACTATATTTTTGGTAAAGGCAAAAGAATTTTAATTATGATTTTCTCTGGAAATATGTTTATTGATAAGCAAAGCGAAATAGACAATATTGAAAAATATTGCTATCAAAATGTTTGGGTTTGAATATTGAAACCCAATTGAATATACATTTATAATTTATTTCACAGAGACATGTCAAATTAGTATAACTATGACCCACATGACTATCCCGGTATTTAGCAATACTTTTCGCCCTACATATCTCCGCGATCAAAATTTGTTTATTTTTTAAGTAAAAATTTTGATGAATACATCATATAAAGTTTAATACCTTAATTTTTTGAAAATATGGCCTGATAAGCTCCAGCCCATTCGAGATCTTCTAAATTTGTGACTCTGCGTAAACCTGTTCTGGTGCTTTTACAGCTTAGGTTATAGAACAAAGCTTAGCTTGTTAGTAATTGTGTTACAAAAATGAAGAAAAATGCATTGATTTGCGAATAACTACAAACAATGACTGATTTTTTGGATTACAAAGTAATTTTTTTTACTCACAATGAAACGTTCTCTGCTTGCAAACATTTAAATTTATATGGTCAATTAGCTGAATTTCAAAAAAAATAATTATTAAAGCTTGATGAATTAACAAGCTTAATATGATTTGTACCATGAGTTCCTGATAACCTGAGGCTCATTTATTTCCAACAGGCAACAGAAAATTTCGCAATTCCACTACAAAAAGAAGGAATATTTCTTTACAATAAAATAAGAATTCCTTTTATAGATGTCTGTTTCTTGCATTATTTTGGCATTATGTCTTTTATTTGATTGGTCAATGGCAATGCTACTGCTTTTAATTTTAATTAGTATTTGAATGTTTGTTCTGTACATTCAAAAAATGAGAAATACAAAATATTTTGTGTTAGTGCGTAAGTTTATAAAATTCGTTTCAAAAACCAAAATGCAATAACAAAGGAGGAAAAGGAAAACTTTGAGAAGAATTTAGGGTTAAAAAAGGCGTAGTACAAAATAATTCGTAGGGCAGAGCTTAACATAAGGTTCTAGGGAGAGGAGGGATTGGGACATTTTGCAAAAAATTACCACTTTCTATTATTTTTCAGATCTTAATTATAATCATAATAGTATTGGGAAATTGAAGCAAAGCTACTTAGAATCAGTAAACTCCAAACTCTGCCTAAGTGCATTATATATAATAGTTTGTAAAACTTGGTATTTAGAAGGGATAAGATTTCAGTTAATTTACTCACTGTATCATTATGTCTATCTTTATTTCATAAATTACATACAATTGCGTATCATTGCTAGACGTGCGGTATCGAATAGGATGGTAGGAAGTGTTGAATCTAGGATTGGAATTATGGAGGTGCAGATTTTACCTAAGGGGTGCTGCTAAATCATAGCATGGAATAGAGTTGATACACATTAATAAATGTGGAGATTCATTTTATATTACAGGACATTTAATTACATTAAGATAATATTTACTTTTAAATCCAAAATAAAATTACACTTAGCGCTATTTAAATGCGTAGAGGAAGAATTCATGGCAATATATTAAAATATACCTAAACCTTATAAACCTAATCTAATTTATTACAACGGCAGTATGCTTACTTCAAGTCCGTATGACAAAATTAATGCATTTTACTTGTTTAGAACATGCTCTGTTACCAATGCGTGTGAGGAAATCAGTGGGAATAGAACAAATTTTTAAAATGGCACTAATAATTCTTTATGCATAGGATTCTTTGGAAACAAGAGATTTTTTTCTAAGTGTATCACTAAACAAATTTTGATTTTTTCCGCGGGAGGGCATTACCCCCTAAAATACCCCCGTAAATGCTTCACTGATTGAAGGTCAAAAAAGTGATGCGTTTCCCACCTAGCTTATTATGCGAGGTGTTTAAATTTGCACGCACCGTACAATTCAAAGTGTTTAACATTTAATTTATTAAAATTTCTCTCTCTCCTTTGGAAAAACTATTCCAATTATGGATTACTTCTCAAAGATTCCCAAAGAAATACTTAAGCGCTCATAATTCACGAACTAAATATTTTCAAATACCCCAAACACAGGCATAATTCTTGCACAAGTATTCATCATTATGTGGAAATTAATTATTCAACAGTTGCATCAATGTCAAAGTCTCCAAAGTTCCTCATAGGTTTGTCCTTCTATAGTCACCCTGGGAAACTTAAGATTACATTATCACTTTGGGTGAAACCTAATGAAGTTATATGTTTCAGGTCTAAAGTGTTGTTTTTAATTAAATTCAGGAAAGTCAAATTGTATTTTTCGAACTATTCAAACAAATATTTTGTTATTAATCTGCTGTACTACTGAAATAATTAAACAAAGATGTGATTTTTGCATAGGCGTAGCGCGAAGGCGAAAGAGGCCATGCCCCCCCNACAATGAAACGTTCTCTGCTTGCAAACATTTAAATTTATATGGTCAATTAGCTGAATTTCAAAAAAAATAATTATTAAAGCTTGATGAATTAACAAGCTTAATATGATTTGTACCATGAGTTCCTGATAACCTGAGGCTCATTTATTTCCAACAGGCAACAGAAAATTTCGCAATTCCACTACAAAAAGAAGGAATATTTCTTTACAATAAAATAAGAATTCCTTTTATAGATGTCTGTTTCTTGCATTATTTTGGCATTATGTCTTTTATTTGATTGGTCAATGGCAATGCTACTGCTTTTAATTTTAATTAGTATTTGAATGTTTGTTCTGTACATTCAAAAAATGAGAAATACAAAATATTTTGTGTTAGTGCGTAAGTTTATAAAATTCGTTTCAAAAACCAAAATGCAATAACAAAGGAGGAAAAGGAAAACTTTGAGAAGAATTTAGGGTTAAAAAAGGCGTAGTACAAAATAATTCGTAGGGCAGAGCTTAACATAAGGTTCTAGGGAGAGGAGGGATTGGGACATTTTGCAAAAAATTACCACTTTNAAGTTTGGATTCTGAAGATAACCTTGTTGTTGAAAATATAGTAAAATTTGTAAAAAATTATATAAACTCCCATGAGTTTTTGAGTCTAATGCTTCTGCATCAGGTGGCGGTATCCTAAGACAAACACTTTGTAGTTCTCTTGAACTAATCAAATATTTGCCCCCTTCAAAATTTTATCTGGCTGCACCAAAAATGATTTTTGTATTACTGAAGTTCTTTCTGCAACTCCATTGAGGAAAAATTTCAATTTCTATTGTTGTAAAAAGTGGTTTTTTTCCCTTTGACCAATTTTAGCTTGTAGGAACATATTAATTATATTTTAATTAATAAATAATAATAAGTATTCAAATTTTTGAAGTGTGGCATAATGTTTCTAATGTTAAGTCTAAAGCAATGGAAAAATTAAGAATCATAGCTATAATTTTATTTTTTGCAATAAAATTTTAACTCTATCTATTAAATTAAGTAACGTCAGTCCTATGCTTTTTACAATAATTTGAATAAAAATTGTTATAATGATGCCTATAATTTAACCTATATGACATTTCTGGCAAATTTGAAATTTTAGTTTTATTCAACAATGACTTAGGCCTAGACCTCTTTTATTGCAATTGGTTTTGTGCGTTTTTTGAAAGCCTAGCTATATAAACACATACGAAAGTGACTGCCTTTAGCGTTAAATAATTGACAAGTGAGAGGGGAAATACCATCATTAAGTTTCTAATGGAACAGCTGCAATTCTGTCTAAATGAGCTACAACTTGAATGTCGTTTGCTAATTAACTATTTTAGATCAGTTTAATTTTGTTCTATAAAAAAATAAGCATGCATTATTGAGACTTAGAGGGGAACTTTGAGCTCTAATACTTTGTCATCCGTGTGAAATAGAACTGTTTGAAAGAATTCCACTCTGTACTGTAAAGCCTCTTAGTGAGTACTAAGATAAGTATATGTATGCCTATCTTGTTATTAGAAGCTTCACACCATCATGGATTTCTATAACACTGTTATAGAAATCCATGACACAATCCAGTGCTGGGACACAAATAAAGACTTGGTACTTTTCATCATAAAAATTGCAAATATCATGTTTAGAAAATTTATGTATTTTATAAAAACTTGTGATTTCGGCCAATTCAAAATTCCTGAAAATTTTGATTTTATTACTTTATTAAATGTTTCAAAATAGGTTTATACATAATGTATACACTTAAAATGTCTTAGGTTCACAACCTTTTAGGGGAATATTTTTATTATGAACTTCAAGATATTTCCTTATTAATCATGCAAGAAAGATGTTACCTAATTGCCTGAGGATAAGTAACAAATGCAAATTCCTAAAGTTTTCAGCTACAAACATTTTTACAAAAATCTATTAATAAAAAAATCTGTTAAACAAAAATGGTCATTTATTTCGAATTTTTTATATTTTAAATATAATGAAATTCCCTATATAGTAAATGATAATGGTGAATGTATTACAAATGACAGAGAACTCAGTAATATTTTAAATGAAAGATTTGTGGAACTAGGAATGAAGGACAACCTAAATAAAAATTTAAGCATTCCTTTCATAAGTATTGCAATATTAGAAAAAATTGATGATCTCTATAAACCAAGATTTATTTTTATTAGTAGTATTTTACAAAGAAACGAAAAGAATTCATTGAAACAATGCGAGAGGTCATTGTGAAATTTCTCACTGGTTGATGAAATATGCCATTGGTATTTTATGGAGTCCTCTATGTGACTTATTTAATAAATATTTATTAGAATCATCTTATCCTAATTATTTAAAAATTGGTAAAGTTACCAATATATAAGAAAGGAAGAAAATATCATCCAGAAAATTATCGACCAGTTTCAGTTTTAACAGTAATTATTAAAATATTTTTGAAAAACTATTATACAACCAAATTGACTTATGTGTGGAACAAAATGAATTAATATTAAAATATCAGTTTGGATTTTAAAAAGGTACCTATACAAATAATGCTTTACTTTATGTAGTTGAAGACTGGAAATCAAAATTAGAAATGAAAAAAAATATACATATATGTATATATTATATATATATATATATATATAGAAATAAAAGTATTGCACATGTAAAAACATAAATTTCTTGTGCTATTGTATACATATAATTTAAAACTAGAACGCTTAAAACAAATTATAACCAGATAGTTAACAGGATGCTTGCCGCATGCGATGTAATCTAGCCTAATTAGATTTTACATTCTCCACATTTTCCTTCTTGATAAAACCAGTTTCTGAATTGTTGATTTTGAGAATTTGCTATACTTTGTCAAACCATCGTCTAACATGGATTTACCACTAATAAAATTTAGAGTCCAGTCAGAACGATGGATGCCTTAGCGTATGTAACTAAAATCAATATCAAGAAGTTTTTCCACAGGATCTCGACCAGATTGAACACCGCAAAGCAGTGATTTAGAGTCTAAACACTAATAGTAAGTCGTTGACCAAAAATAGCATAAATAGTATTTCTGTTTCTCCACATGCGTTACAATGTTCCATAATTCGGCATCCCTTTTTCCATTTTGCATAATCATTGATTTGAAAATCAAACGAAGGGGGCGTTTTTAAAGTCGATGACATCGGTTATGCTCCGCTACCATGTAAAAATACAACACATGTAAAAATATGACTTTCTTGTTAGCAGGTTGTTTGTAGCATGCGAAGTAATCTAGAATAATTAGAGTTCACAATATCATCATTTTCAACGGCATTTAATTCAAAAAACCATTCTATTTTATTAGAAAAGTTACAGCAGATTTATAATTTTAGTGATTCATTAATAAAGTTATTGAATATTTATTTAAGTAATAGATACCAGTATGTGAAACTCCAAAAAGAAATATTAAATTCATTAGAACTAAGGCATGGAGTACTGCAAAGATCAGTACTGGGTCCATTACTATTTAAGTTATCTGTAAATGATATGGATCAACACATTAATAGTAATCATGTACAATTTGCAAATGGTACTCTCATATATTGTAAAGACATTTTAACTTTGCAAGAAAGTTTCGAAAAATTGCAAGCAATTTTAATAATAATTTGTTAAAGCTAAATATTGAAAAAACTACATTAATGGTAATTAAGAATAGAAAAAATCAATCAACATTAGAAAAATTTAAGTTTCTATTCATGTTTTGAATTTCTATTTTTCTTGTTGTTCAATATATGTTAGGCCGCAATACATGTTTTTAAGTTGTCTTGTTATTTTTGAAGTATTTTCTTGAGATGGTGAGGATATCCATTATCTAAAAGTATTGAAAAAGTTTGTTTGCTTCAGTAAGATTGGTGTAATTAGATGATGTTGTAAATATATATATATATATATATATATATTGGGAAAACTAATAAAAGCTGATGAGTCGAGCGTAAATCACGATTTGGTATATATAATTGAAGTATATTTAGGCTTGTGGATGTAGATTGTTCTATGGATGGTGCACATGATCTAATAATAAATTCTCTCTTTTATTGGTAAAATTTTCAACTTCTTCAGCAATGTTAGAGCAGAATATATCTTAAGCTTTCGGAAAATTACCCTTGCTGAAAATTTGAGTGTGGTCTGTAAGAATGTATGTAAATTTGTAGTACAATCGATTAAGAGGGCGTTTCCATAATCCAAACGTGGCAATACAATAGATTTTCCTAGAGTAGCTGTTGATGCAACAGTTAAGTAATGGCGAATCCTCATAATATTACGCAAATAATATAATGCAGTTACTCAAACTTCGCTTACATGTATATTCATCTTTAAATTTGAGTCAAAAAAGACACCAGGGTTCTTTACTGCTGTTGATTCCCTTATTAACAAATCGTCAGTGTGGACACTGATTGGTTTTGAAAAATTTGCAATACTTCTACTAGTTCCTAGTTCCTACAACCATAAGTTCTGTTTTAGCATCATTAATCGTAAGCCGATTATTGAGCATCCATGATTTTATCTCAACGATTCAGATTTCCAAGCTTGAAACTTGATATTTGTTCGGATCAGAACCAATATAAAACTGTGTGTCATCAGCATACAAATGGTATTCGATATTGTATAAACGCACCAGTTCACCCGAGAGGCAAAGTATATGTATGGAAAAGCAAGGGTCCCAAAATTGAGCCTTGTGGTACTCCAGTATTTAATGGAAAATCTCGTGATACAGAAGAACCAATTTCTATTTTCTGCTTTCTCTCAGTTAAATAGGATATAAAAAAATCAAAAGCTGAGCCAGAAACACCATAACAATAATGTAAACGTTGAATAAGCATAGAATGTTCCAATGTATCAAAAGCGGCAGATAAGTCTATTAAAAAAATTCTACACATTCTAGTATCCATCATCAAGAGATCATTCTTTACTCGGAGTAATGCTGATTCAGTTGAATAATACTTTGTATATGCTGATTGGTATTTTTCTCTCAATGAATATCTATCTAAATAATCAATTGTGATATTAATACCATTTTTGCAATGAGTGAAATATTCGAAATAGGTCTATAGTTGGAAAGCAATTCTTTTTTGGTTTCTTTAGAAGGGGACGAACTATGGCTTCTTTGCATATGGAACAACGATTTATAATATTTGCAAAAGTTTCTGATAGTAAGGGCATTAGCAATACAATCAATTTTCTTGGAACGAAATCTAAATTACAGGTTTTGATGGGGGGGAGGGAGTTTTTGAGAAAAAAAAATGTCATCAGACGTAATGAATTTAAATTGTTGAAACACAGTAACAATAGGAATTTGATAAAACTCTGTTACGATGTGACATACTCTATCAGTAAAGGCTGCCATTGAATTTGACACCTTATCATGAAAAAACTCGGCAAATCTATTAGCAAGTTCACATTCAGTTTTTCGATCAGGTTGTGATCTTATTCCAGTAAATTGCCCCATCAATGAGAAACAAAATTTATTCATAATACATTTGCAATACACATTTCACAATCATTCGTATATGGAATTTATTAAAATGTAAACACAATGTCAAGTATACTAAGAAGTGCAAAATTTATTAGTAAACATATTTATTTAAGATATTTTTTTTATTATTATGTAACAAATTATAGGCCTATAAGCGTTCTACCAAAACTTGGATTAATTCTCGAACGAAATTCGTTTTGGCATTTTGATCAGAATGTTTCATGTTCTGCATTTTATATTGACTTTAGCAAGGCTTTCAACAAAGGTCCCCACCGAAAACTTATCGTCAGTTTGACTCTATTTCCATTGGTAGACGTTTCTTGTAATTTTATTGCCTCCTACCTTTCTAACTGGAAACAAATTGTAGTAGTTAATAGTCAATTTTTGACATGGATGTAATATTTCAAGTGAGGTGCTTAAAGACTCGATCTTGTGCCTTTTACTGCTTATTGTTTTTATAAATGATCTTTCAAGTTGTTGCATTCTAAGTGTTTTATTTATGGTGCTAAAATGTTGCATCATGGGTTTTTTGTTAAAAACACATGCAGATAAATAAATAGCTGTACTGAAAATGAATTACAAAAAATGTCAATTAATTAACTTTGGCGCTAAGTATCGCTTTATAGCATAGCAAAATATTTATTTATTAACAGCAGCGATTTTTTCCAATTGGAAGTTATTATATAAACCAATTTATATTTTCGATTCGAATTCGGCCGACTTGCCAACAAATCCTTGACCCGGTGACCACCGACTTGCAACTCATCACTACTGCAATTTTTTAGTTACATTAATGTTGGCCCTTTGCAAAAAAATCATTACTACAAAGGACCAATATACCCATTTTCGTAAACCTATCAAGAAAACTTTTCAATTTACTTTATTTTTCATAGTCGTATTTATATAAACACATATTATTAAATAACTATCTTAAAAATATTATAGGGCAGATTTCTTAAAAATTGGTATTTTGTAGCACCTAAAATCAACAATTTGGAGCTTAATATATATATATATACAGTCTGTTCCATAAGTCCCTACCTTTCAAATTACTACTGCATTTAAGCAATAATACAAACAGACATTATCTTATCTTATCCAATCAGAATCTGTGTGTTGTTTATCCCACCGACTACTGCTTATCGCATAATGCGACAGGATTTGTCTCTGAAGCCTTGGAAGCCAACAAATTTGCAATTTCTGAGTTCTGATGATCATGTCACTCGAGTGAATTGCTGCCAAGAAATCATTTATGCATAACGCTCGCCATCTATTCATCTGCCAGAGCGCATAATGTGGTCTTTT
>CABFPE010000184.1:1141534-1167891 GCA_900660155.1 Hofstenia miamia
TATATATATATATATATTGAAACTAAGTCAACAATATCAAAACACCTAAAAAATGTGGATTAAATTGTGACATCAAAATTTTAAGAGCCATCCCCAAAAATTTAAAAGTAATGGAAAGTATATAAATAAGATCAAATGCAACCAAGTCTTAACACCAAAGATGACTACATGTATCAGCACAAATTACCTCTGATCAACATTTAATTACATAATAATAATATCTATTATAATTGCACAGATATGGAAACATCATAAACAAACACTGAAAACTTTTTGTTTTCAAATAATAACTGTCATTGTTGCCCATATCCAAGTGTTTCTGTTAATTTCGAATTATTTTATATTATTTATAGCTTACTTACCTGTTAGCAATTTATGTAAAATATCAATGTTTATAGACGCATCTGTAAATAACTAATTGAAAAAAATTTTCTTTTTAAATTATTAGGACGAGACAAAATACTTTTACAAGGCATGATTGATAATCTTTCACTAAGTTTATATATTTCAATCTAATTAAGCTTCATAGCACTTCGAAATTACTGCTATTTTGCTTCCGCAATAATTAACACATATTCGTCAAAACTCACGCCTCAATGAGAAGGAAGGCATACGTGAAAATGAAAATTATTTAATCAACATGCTTTATACTTTCTGTATTTGTGACCTCGTATATCTCATGTTTCAAGTGTTTGCATGCGATCTATTAGCATCATGATCCATAACCGAATGATTTTAAAGTCCTGACCCGACTCACAGTTCCTGTGACACTTTGTAACTACATTTCACTGAAAAAATGCAACAATATAACTTATATTTATATAAGGTTGTTCTTTTATGTATCAAGAAGAATCCAGAGAGATCCAACTGTCTCGTGAAACATGCCATTGCGCTATGCAGTAATAATATTTCTACACAAAAATGTGCTTTTTCAGAAGAGTTTCTAAAAATCAATATTTTAATGTTAGTAATGATAATCATGGCTCATGACCAATGAGATAGTGACCCACTATCCATAGGTCTTATCCCAAAATTGCGAATCATCTCACCCATTTTCATTTGATTTATAATGTATATTGTGTGTTTTCCTCTATATTCAATTGAAATGTGTTTTTAAAATTTATTCGAATATTTCCCATTTTGTAAATTTTTTCATCTATTGTTTCGTTAATTACAAGAAATTTAAACAGTGTCATGTGACGTCATCAAATAACTAGTAAAAGTGCAGCGTAGATTATACATTATGCTTAACTGTAAGTGAAAGTGGTTTCTTACAAATTTATACATCTTAAAATTAATAGGTTAACTAGCTCATCATCAATTGTTTAAATACTATTGATTTACTATGCAAAGCAAAAAAAATTTGTTTGTAGCCATAGTTGTTCACGAGTCGAAATTTTGCAAAAAAATTTATCCCATATGTCAATTTATAAAGGGAAAATGAAGTAGATGCAATTGAATTTAATTTCATGAAAATGCCAAATACCAGATGTTCAGTTACATCATCAATTCTAATTGGTTAATGCTAATACTATAAAATAATGTAAAGATCTTATCTGTATCATTCGAATTTCTTGAGTCAATTTTGCGTTTAATGAATTTAAGAGTTAATTTGTGCGAACAAGGGAAATACCTTAAATTATTGATTATTGAAGAGGATCAAGACAAATTTTTCCGGCAATTTGTATAATAGACACTCAGCTAAATTCATCTGTAAGTTTTATCAATATTTGATTTTTAAATGCTGGAGGCCCAAAAACGCATTTAAGAAAAAAGAATATTCATTTCAAGAAGTATGTTTTATTATCATATAATTGATTACGTCATTTTGTTTTGCTGTTAGAGGGCTATAACAATTTGTGCTATAATTTCTTGTAATGGTATTTTTCCATAAAATTACTTGGACATTCGTTCTTCTTTGGAGGCGATTTCAATTTGATTGTTCCTTGGTTTATAATTTTAGTCCACATAAATATGAGGCATGTACATTTGTTATAATTGAAAATATCTAAGGCTACGGTTAGACTACGTGATTGGTCACGCGGGATCTGTCACATTTTGGTAAAATCGCACGCCTAACCACCAAGATAATTAGCGATGTGACGTGATTTTGTAACTTCTTGCTACCAAGCACGTAGTTTAACCGTGGTCTAAGACACAATCGTTGAAAAATCATTCAAAGCAAACTAGTCAATATTTCTTGCTGCTATGTGTATTTCATATTCACATCTCATCTAACTAAATATTTAATAGGTCATGGCTACATATAGTACTGACGATAAACTATTTATACTGATTTCGGGGCAGGAAACTGCAAAATTATCAAAAAATTTGCTGCCGGTGTACTTTCTAGTAATGCCGAGAACCTTCTATAGGAAAATGGCAAATTTAAACATCTTGTGACAGGCAAATATTTTTAAATCTCGTGCATTCGATTAGTTTGTTTTCATAAATGTCTATTGAGACCTGTACAAAACGACAGAATTGGAAAACAATCCATTTTAGCTGTTGCAAAATGAAAGAATAGCTACATAGAAGTATCTATATAGTAGTTTGTGATATCAAGCTGTGCTTAATAAGATTGCAGACAATGGCTTGAATGGAATTTTAAATGTTAGTAAGGAACCTATTCCTAACATTAATAGTTAGTTCAGTGATTTATTGAAATTTATATACATCATCATAAGATATATACAATGGCACATTAAATTTTACAGTATAATGTTAGAAATTTAACACTAGGGTTAGCAGCATTTAGCGATAGTTGGCCACAAGCCAATTAGATGTGCTAGACTTGAAAGTCTTGGAATTGATTACACAGCTAACACTGCATTCCATATAATGTCTATCTACATAACATGTGTCTTATCCCAATTATTTTTGAAAATTATAAAATATTCTAGTTCTAAATTTCATACATTTTACACGAGTAGATACCTCTGCTTGAATGCATTTCTGAATACATAGACATTTACTGCCGACCTAAGATTTTCAAAATTCCTCGACTCTATAATTTTGCTTGATATTTCTGTGAACATCTCCAGAATCATAAGTAACATTTCACTATGATTTATAAAAAGAGATGATGTACTTTGTCAATCTAATCTTCAGGTGTAATTTTGAAAAGTTTTATGGCGTAGCTTCATCATGATAAATTGTTTGGAAATCAAGGGATGTAAACTGCTGCTTGTAAAAACGATTTAAATCAAAGTATGGATATTACTATTAACTGCTTTTTTAGCATATTCATGTACTAGACCATCTATTAAGAATATGAATTTATAAATAAAGAATAAATATTTAACAGAATATAAGCATACATTAATTCGGAATAACCAACAATTTTCACACTTTCTGAAATGGATGCTCTTCATCATTAGAAATCGTGTTTTCTCAGAAAACATTTCGTGCTCTAATAGTTCTAATATCAACTGCAGCAGTTGGTTGAATTTGTTAGAATTTAAAAGTAAAATTTAAAACTTCAAAAACAATTTTTCTCATAATATAATTTAGAGAAGTAGTTTTCGTACCCAAATATTCACAAAACAATCCTCAATTTCATAAAAATTATTATAGAAAATTAGAAACATCTAAAAAGAGAATACATTACTAATCAAAAATAATAAAATTTCTATACAAAAAATTTTCACGATTTATATTCTATAAAAAATAAATATTTCAATCTTTTCGAAAACATACAAAATGTTATGTATTGAATTCATTAATGCTTTCAGGAAAACGGTGATATTTTTCCAGCCATTGACATGATTTGACCATCTCTGCATGTAGAGGTTCCGCTATCTCTTTTCCCCTATCCGTACGAATATACAAGGGCGCAAGTTTTAACAACTTATCATGATGATGTTGAATGACATAGTCAACTAAAGGATCACTTGGAAGAAAGTGTTCTTTTTGGTACAAAATACAGCGCATAGTACCTAAATAGTCATTTCAAAACTCATTTCGCACTATCAAAATTGCTACAGAGATTTTTATTAAACGAATAATTGGAAAGTTTAACACAAAACTTACAAATTGAAAACACTTGAATCAAATTGTTAGATTAGCATAGTTATTAAAACGATAACGAACCTTCATAACCGATAGCATCAATTTTGTCAGCATCAGAAACAATATCTCTTAATTTTAAGCAAGTAGCTGAAACTTCTGCAGTGGGAATTCCATACTTTTTTTCTTTACTGTAAGACACATGATCAATGATCCAATTAATATAACGCGCTTCTAAATTAGAGAAAAGTTTCGCATTTTTTAAAAAACTATCCAATTTTGGTTTATTTGCTTCACTATTTTTAACCTTTTTGTCGGTTATGTCATGTAGTAATGCAGATGTTTGAACAATTTTTTCACAAAAAATCTCTTCTTTATCAACTATAGAATTTTTCTCATGATTGAAGATATCTAAGGCAACATGTTCTACCTTAAGCGCGTGATTAATTCCATGTGAAGAAAACTCTTCCATACAATGTCGTAATAATTCCATGGTAGCATTTCGACACTGACCCAAAGACATTGGAACTGAAATATGTCATAAATTTAAAATGAATTAATGGTAAGTTCCCAATATCGACTTTATGTCGATAGTCTGACACTCCATCCGATTTTTTGGTTAAACAGCTAAATTATTCTAACCTGATAATATATCATCTGATAAAAGTCGATAGTGGGAACGGTGCTAAAACTAGTCACGAAGCTACTTGAAAATAATTGTTTAGCTGAAGTAGGGAGCAGATTAGTGAAAGACCGATTGTTAAAGTTAAAATATTTCAAATTCAAAATATGCAAACATTGTTTACATTCAAAAACAGCAAATTATTGAACAGATGTTATTTCTCTTACTGTCAATCGTTCCCACTATCGATTTACAACGCTATTACAACTCTGGATTTTCTGATAAAAAATCGCCAATGCGAACAAAAATAATTGCATTTTCGACTAAAATCTGCTGTTAAAAGTCGATAATGGGAACACACCTTAACCCCCATCGCACACTGTGTTAAGTTAATTGCTAAGTTAAGATTCAGCTAACCCCGTCGCTCACTGCCGTTAAGGCTATGGTTAGACTAGGGATTAATTAAAAGCGATCTGCCGTCTTTGAAAGCATTGCACGTCAAGCCACTCAAGATAATTAGCGTTGTAGTTATCACAAAGAAATCGAAAGAACTATGTAAATTTTTTTAATTTTAAATTAAGTCTAAAAGAAGTATTTCTTTTTTGGATTATTGAAATTATCACGGAAAAATAAATCCAGTGAACAATAGAAGTAGTGGTATATAAAAGGGAGGGACTACAGTCTTTATTCGAATAACTTAATAACCTTTGATTGCTCAATAAAACATATTTTTCAGTCGATATACAGAATAATAATAATGATATAATTTTGCAAAAAATATATTAAAATTCGCATATTTTGAAAGTGGAACAGCCAGTAAAAATCTGGCTAGCACATTTCCATTAGACTAAAAGGTCTAATAACTAGAGCAACTGGAAAATGGCATCTAAAATCGCGAAAAGGCGTCAAACATTGCAATTATATATGAAAAAATGGCAATTACAAATTGCAGCAAAGATGGTCCTTATAAATGAAAAAATGCGTTATAATGACAATGTAAATTCAAAAATGATTAAATTTTGTTAAACTACATTTTCTAAAATGTCAACTTTTAATAATTATATTTAAATTTAACCATTTCACTCACCTAATCTGGCATTGTCACTTTACTTTTCTTAGCTTTGGTGACTAGCATTCCAGTTCAGAGAAGTTATTTCAAATTGTTTCTGCAATAGGAAATGACTAGTATAACATAACGCATCATTTAACATACTGCCCCAAGACTAACAACTGGATGAAATGGTTGAGTCAATCCAGCATCTTCTTTAATTAAACAGCTCCTGTGACGCGGAAATTTATAGTCAATTACATTTAATTGACCTTCTTACTAACAGGGACAAAAAAAATACCTCATATGTGGTAAAATTAATAAAGACGTCAGCTGAAGACAAGTCCTGGTATGCATTACAAATAGAGCGCAAATCAAAATTGACTGTATTTTGCAATATTATCAAGGCATTTTGAAATAGCTGGACAAATTTTGTTATAAAACATCAAAATGCAACACTAAAACAAAGAAAATTAACTGTCAAAACTAGATATTTTATTATTGAGTAACATATAACTATGAAAACCCCAATGTTGAGTTATATATAAGTAATCGTACAATTGACATAAGTATTGGAAAATATGATTATATCTGTTCTACTTAATATAAAAGAAACTTTGAATCAGTTGAGTTAAATTTTCAGTAGTCGTTGCATAACATGAATAATTGCCCCCGTTAACCCCAACCACTTAAAGCCAATATTGTACATCCGCATTATACAAAATGATTTAGGAAAGCGGTTTTAATATGTATAATTTCGGTTTTACAAAGCGGTAAAAAATATAGATACAAATTTAAATGAAAAAACAAAGCCGTAGGAAAGTATATATACATTAATACAACATCAACATAATCTCACCTAAGACAACGATTTGATTTAAGCTAAAAATGTATAGGTTTGAATAATAACTATACCATCGTATCACGTATTTTTCTAATAGTTATTTATTCCTTCCTAGTTCTATATATCTTTTTTAAATATATATCGAGTGCTACGAATTTGGTTAATTATGCAGTAATTTCTTAAAATTTTGTATGCATTTTATTGCATTTCTCAGTTTGGAACAATCGATGAAATATTACAAATAAAATTTAAATTTCAGCATTAGTGCTAAACACTATGCATTTGAGACAAGTGTCTTCAAAATGATTGGTTGTTACCAGTGAATATGCTAAATATAATGATTAATGCTGCAAAATGATTAGCTATAATATTAAATAAAATATTGCTATAACTTTTTAAATAATGATTCCCTAAAAAGGAATAGCAGATTTAAAGTCAGCAAAAAAATTACATCTAATAGAATTTTTAATTTATTTTTTGAAGGAGTTGCTTATTCTCCAATTTCGCCGTATTTTATCCTATATTAGTGCTTTTTTGTCTACCTGCACCCTATTTTATACGGTTGGTACTGTTTATCAACATACGAAATCTTGAAACCGACATAGGGAACCTTGAGATCGACATAGCAAATCGTTATGACAATATGAACAAAAAATTTAGCATAAATGAGGTATACGTATCAATTATATCAAAAGAGACATCAAAATTTAGTTTTAGCAGTTGTATTTTGAGTTGTAATCTAGACTAAATTATAAAATATTATATTTGATTTCATAACAAAAACTCAGATAAAAATTTTAATGTACATATGAGAAAATTTTAAATGACCCATCTAATGTTATTAATCTTTATACCTCATTCATGCTAAATTTTTGTTCATATTGTCTTAACTATTTGCTATGTCGATCTCAAGGTTCCCTATGTCGGTTTCAAGATTTCGTATGTTGATAAAAAGTACCAACCATTTTATACATTCATTGTTTATATCTTATGCGTGCACTGGATCTTGGCATATTGAAGAAAATTAATATATCAAATTTAAACACATGCATTCCTGACTTTCTTAAGTTTTTGGGAAAAGATATTTTGTTCATAAACTTTATTAAAAAAAGGCTAAACTTAAATTGATCTAAAGTATTTGGGTGTCATGTAGTTACTTTTTGTTTGTTACCATTTTTGGGAATTTTTAAATTTAAATCCTCTCCAGACACTAATAACGTCATCAAATAATTTTGACATCATATCATGTACATGCTGCCCTTTGTTTTTTAATTAAATTTCATTGCTGCCAGAGATATTTAAGTAGTTTTTTATGATACCAAGAAATCTGTATATTAGTTTTGATGATACCCATAGATTTTTTAATAGTATTTAATGCTGCCAAGAGCTTTTTACTCAATACTGCTTCAGGTGATATTGCCACCTATATATTTTATATAAAGCATGTTTATTCTGGACAATTACATTTATTACTATATTGAATTGCTAGCAATTGAGTTTTAGAGAGACATTTTAATATCACTTTTAACATGATTTGCTTGCTTTTACAATTCTGCAAGCTCTATATTAGTTCGTCCAAAAGACTCTTCGCGCAATGGGACATTTCGTCCAATTGATTATTCACCCATTGCATTTTCCGCCCAATTGATTTTTCACCCAATAGAATATTCGCCAAATGGAATTTTCGTCCATTGACTGTCTCTCCAATACAATAACAACATATGAGCATGCCATAATGCATGTTATATCTATATCAGGGGGTTCAANTGTAATCTAGACTAAATTATAAAATATTATATTTGATTTCATAACAAAAACTCAGATAAAAATTTTAATGTACATATGAGAAAATTTTAAATGACCCATCTAATGTTATTAATCTTTATACCTCATTCATGCTAAATTTTTGTTCATATTGTCTTAACTATTTGCTATGTCGATCTCAAGGTTCCCTATGTCGGTTTCAAGATTTCGTATGTTGATAAAAAGTACCAACCATTTTATACATTCATTGTTTATATCTTATGCGTGCACTGGATCTTGGCATATTGAAGAAAATTAATATATCAAATTTAAACACATGCATTCCTGACTTTCTTAAGTTTTTGGGAAAAGATATTTTGTTCATAAACTTTATTAAAAAAAGGCTAAACTTAAATTGATCTAAAGTATTTGGGTGTCATGTAGTTACTTTTTGTTTGTTACCATTTTTGGGAATTTTTAAATTTAAATCCTCTCCAGACACTAATAACGTCATCAAATAATTTTGACATCATATCATGTACATGCTGCCCTTTGTTTTTTAATTAAATTTCATTGCTGCCAGAGATATTTAAGTAGTTTTTTATGATACCAAGAAATCTGTATATTAGTTTTGATGATACCCATAGATTTTTTAATAGTATTTAATGCTGCCAAGAGCTTTTTACTCAATACTGCTTCAGGTGATATTGCCACCTATATATTTTATATAAAGCATGTTTATTCTGGACAATTACATTTATTACTATATTGAATTGCTAGCAATTGAGTTTTAGAGAGACATTTTAATATCACTTTTAACATGATTTGCTTGCTTTTATAATTCTGCATGGTCTATACAAGTTCGTCCAAAGGACTTTTCACCCAATGGGACATTTCGTCCAATTGATTATTCACCCATTGCATTTTCCGCCCAATTGATTTTTCACCCAATAGAATATTCGCCAAATGGAATTTTCGTCCATTGACTGTCTCGCCAATACAATAACAACATCTGAGCATGCCATAATGCATGTTATATCTATATCAGGGGGTTCAATCTCCATCTTGGGGTGTTATTCTCAATCTTTTCAAATACAATCCCAGTCACAATCTTTAATATTGCCAAAAATCAATCTCAATTTCAGGCTTTTAAATTATGAATTTATTTGTGTTATTTTACTTTTTGTCAACTAGAAATATTTTGAACTGACTTTACTATTAGCTGTAATGTCAAATTTCATTTAGATTACAAATCAATATTCATCAAATTCAATTAAAAATTCAAATAATAATAATAGAATCATTGGATTGCATAACAATAAATGACAACTATTGAAATTTGAACAGTTTTAGTTTACATATACAATTTGAAAATGTAGAATTAAATCCATATTTATAAATATATTTTAATTTTTTAATTTTAGTGCTGTGCAAATACAGATGCCATGTTAAATTTAATTCAATGTTAATCTGGATAAACATGCTAAATGTTAAACATCTATATAGTCATGCATAAATATTATAAATCAATGTGAAAAACATGCCACTAAAATTTTGTGAAGATATTACATTTAAGCAATCTTGTCTTAGGCTGGAAACTAAATATTTGTTAATTAGCAGATATTATTTTAGTTACATTTTCTCATTGTAATCATTGCTACTATTCATTAAATTATTCATTATTTTTAATACATTTTTTAAATTATTTTCTGCATATTAATGCTCATTAAATTAGCAGCCCCACTCTGGTTTTATACCCTATATTATTTCCATCATAGTGTGCATTTTTGATGAACTTTATATGGTTGTTCATTGATGTATGCTAGGGCTTTACTATTATACTTAGTAGTACTTAGCAGATCAACTTTTCCTGTTGTAGTTCTAACTGATTAATAAATGCATTTACATTGTGGGTTTATGTATACTTTATAATAATTTTTGGGAAACATACATTAATAAATTATATGCATAATGCAATGCAATAATTGATTTGGTAGGATTTGAACCTAAAATTTCTGTACCAAGAGTACAGCTGTGTTGTTCTTACACTATGGATCAAATTATTAATCTTAAATAATTGTTTATAAATGGAAAATAGCATATAATAATCCAAACTGTAATGGATGTGTAATTTGGGGATTAAGGAAAGCTTGCAAAAGTTTGGGAAATTAGGGAATATTGGAACTGGAATTTTTTATTTAAAATATATCAATATAATAATAATAATAATAATTTATTTCTTGTATAGCAGATACAATCTTAAATACTCTGCCATGCTAAGAGTACACAGACTGCATCAGTAGAAACATAATTGTTTCTAGGAACAATAAATGAAATTTAATCTTCATATCAGAGTTAACACTTTAAAATTCCCAAACTTTCATAAATTTTTAATCAATGTGTGAAAAAAATTTTATTTTTCAAATTCCCAACTTCCCAAATTTTTAATTGAAATATTGTTAAACAATTTACCTTTTCTAAATTCCAAAAAATTTAAGCATTCAAATCTGTAATTCCCCAACCAAACATTGCCAAATCCCTAATTTCACATCCACCCAAATTGCTGATACTTCAAAGATAATAGTAGATATTTAACATTTGTATGAAGCTAGTAAACCACTGAAAATACATGAACTGCTACTGAGCAGTTGCATCCCTATGAATCTGATGATATATGCCCCACAAAAACAAAAATGCAAATATTTTGAAAAGCTTGTTTATGTTATTGGGTGAGACAAATATTGGGCAAAAGTGCCAATGGGTGAGAAGTCCATTTGGGCAAAAATTGGTCTAATTTGGTGAAAGTTACAATGGGTGAATTAATACATTGGCTAAAAAATTTTTGGGCTAGCAATGCATACCCCATTTTGCATTACATTAATATTTATTATATTATATCTGTTAAATTACAAATTCAGTATCTGTTTCCAATATTTTGAAATGAAATATATATAACTAATTCTATGTAATAAATAATAACAAAACTTGAGCAATTGCTCAGTGGAACAGACTGGATTCTAACAAGTTATCTCTCTTTAATATTGAGAGTGCTATCATTGCAACACTGTTCAATATATGTATACTGCAATAAAATCTAGATTCAAATAAAAAAATTGGCAAATTTAAATCTCTTCAATGGCCTTTATGTGATATCATTTCCCACTAACTGGGGGAATAAGCTTGCTTAACCTAAATGTTTGTGGCAGTGTAACTAAATAATGTTCTATTATTCTAGAAAATCAAGAGCTAATATCCACTACATTGTTTAAAATAAAAGAATACTATTAAATTACTTCCAATGTTAATTTGAGTAATGCTATTTTACAAAGAAACCTATAACTTCACTCCAGCTCAGCAATACTCAATTTCACTTAAATAACTAAAAAATAAATAAGATACATTTAAACTAATGTTCACAATTGGTATATACTAGTATAATTTATACTAGTATATATACTAATATGTGCTAGTACATAAATTAAATGAAACTAATACATGCAATTAGAAACTAAGTAAAGCCAGCAAACTGCAGCAATGATTTTGCTATGTGCAGCTGATAAAATATAACCCAATTTGTTTTGAATGAGGTATATATAAATTATCCTTTACTGTGACAAATCAATTTTGACAATGCCTTGAAATATTTTAAGGGAAATACAGCATTTTAAATTTGCAAAAAATGTCATCACTGCACTTATATATAACAACAACAACAACAAAAAGATTTAAATTAAACTGGGGGATTGACAGAAATCAAGAGGTTAATACAAATTCAAAGTTGTGTTTTCATTAAGTGTATTTTGAATAGATTGTGTAGGCTCTTCTTTAGCACAGACTTTTTGAGTTTCAATATATTGATGTTGTAAGTGGAACTGAGTGTGTTGGCCAGTCTCACAACTCTTCCAAAATAGTTCTTTTCAGATATCTTCTTTCTGGTAAGGAACTTTAAATTGCACATAACTTGAAGATCAAAGTTTGTCCAAGCCAACATGAATGGGAAAATGATCTGGGGTAATCTATGATCTACTGCCCAGCACATTTTTCATGAATAGTATGTTGTAAAGTTGAAATAGCACAATAATTGGACACAACCAATAATTGCTGGCTAGAGCAAAGGAAAACTGTGCTTTGCCAAAAACCTAATACAGGCAAATCTATAAAAACTATCAAGCTTATGCAGGATGGCATAACCAGGAAACAATGTTATTTAAGTTATTGAACACATGAGGATCTTCAAAAGTAACATCAGTTGTTACTGACAATCCACCTAACATGCAAAGTGCCTAGACATTATTTGAAATAAAATATCCTTTAATTTTTGCAAATGGTTGTGGATCATATGTTGGGAGTTTGTTGGTTAAATATATATGTGAACTCCCTAAATGTACAAACCTAAATGCCAGTGCCATAGCTATCACTAACATCACTGAGAGACATGAAGTTAAGGTTGAATTTGACACAATAACGGGTCAACTTGGTTGAGGTT
Organism: Hofstenia miamia; assembly: GCA_900660155.1. NCBI lineage: Eukaryota > Metazoa > Xenacoelomorpha > Acoela > Hofsteniidae > Hofstenia > Hofstenia miamia. Next base: position 1,154,286 of record CABFPE010000184.1, read on the forward strand.
AGTCAACCCCTGTGTCTACCAGGGTTTTTTCAATGTTTAAAAGCAATTGAGGTTTTAATGCAGAACAATAACACACTGGCAATTCTGAGAAATTCTCAAATTCTTGAAAGAGAGAAAGGTGTGCAAAAAGGAGAATTTATAGATACCATTGTGGATCAAAATTTTTATAGTGATCTATCAGAATTCTGTGATATTCTGGAATTCCCAGCAAATGGTATTGGAAAATTGAAAAAAATAATACACAGCTTTGGGAAGTCTATAATTATTTTAGAAAACTGACAGCACATTTCCAAGTACATAAAGAAATTTCTGCCTTTTTAGAAAGGCATTGGCACCAGCAACAAAAGGAAGTAATGGCATGGAAGGAAATGATAAAGAAGACTTGATTCTGCTCCTTCAGCAATACATCAAACAATTTTGCTCTGAATCTAAGATTTCAGAAAACTGCATTAAGCAACTGCACAATTATCTTTCAGCTTTTGCCCTTGAAGAACATTATGGTATTATACAAAATGATACCTTACTGTGGTGGTCAATTCATGCTAAGAAATCATGCTATTATCAAAAGTTGTGCTTAAAATATAAGTTGCACTGATGTCATCCAGCAACAATGGAAGTGCATGGCGTATTTATGACTTCATTCACACCAAAAGGTGGAATTGGCTTTCAAAGAATAAACTTGGAAAATTCAGGTTTGTATATATTAACTCTGCTCTGAAGTCTTCCAAAGTTTTTAGTAATTTTGAACATGAAGAAAATAATATTTTGTTTTATTTGCTTACTAATGAGTCAATTTTACATATACTATTATGTACTAGTATCAAAAATGTCTGCACTAGTATATTACAAACACACATTTAAGTGGTTTAGTAGTTTGTACTATTTTGTCATAATATATATTCTTAAATTTTCCAAATTTCCATCAAAATTGGCAGTTACAGTAAATATAAGAGAAATGTGTCCATTAAATAATAATATTCAAAGGATTTGAGATAAACTTGGAAAATTTGAGAGTTTCAAGAATGAAAAAAAGTAACAACCAGTTTAGTAAATCAAAATTAGTGTTTTTCCAAGAATTGTTTATTCAGTTATTTATAAATCATAATATTACAATGATGTCATACAGGAAATCTCTAGGCATGTTTTAATGTTTCCTTTAAATTGGTCTAAAGTATAAAATGTCTAACTATATAAAATACTGAAAATAACCATTATGATGGCTGCCTCTGATTTATTTTTAAAGAAAGAGTATATTAGCAAATGAAATTTACACTAATAAGTCATATTGTAGAATCGTGGGCTGTAATTGTACTAGTAACTAATTGACTCTGCAGAAGGTTTAACTTAGATAACAACAGCCCCGATTCTGGGGAAAACAAGTAACAAGAAAATAACTAATAGAAACAATTGTAATTCATCCAAGTATTTGATATGATACTTTAGGTATTTCCAAGATGATCAATTAGCGTGGCTTCCAGCCAAAGCGGAGTCTTTAGAAGTAGAAACAGTTCAGTGCTTGGTTAGTGCATGGTGCTACCCTATTTGTCTCACTATTTAATTTCTATCTCATTGCAAAAGTAAAAACCTCATTTTCATTGTTAGTTCTCAGCTCACTAAATAATAGTCTGTAATTACCAGACATTCGTGTTCGCCAACAGCATAGTATCATCACAGTGTAATCAATTATAAGTGCATGTACATGTTGAATAAAACGAGAGGTTTATTATTTCCTTAATCGTACCCGTATCCGTAACTTAATGAGTCCACAATTTGGGCTGGGAAGATCTAATGATCGCCAGGAGCTACGTGTCGCCCTGCACCTTAAAAAGGCACTCCCAAATTGTCGCCAAGCTTAAGCAATTATTTTCATACTAAAACAATAGATAAAGTAACGGAGAGAAAAGTAACAGTATTTGAGGATAGATAAAATCTATTGACCATTTTCTACAAGTTTACTCATTTTATACATGGTTAATAAATAACTACCTGCCTTAGTTTACAATCAAGTTTAATCGTTCATGTTATCAATTTCCCTCGCAATTCAAATTACATTTGAGCAACGTATAGCACCTTCGAGGGGACATGAGTTCCTTCGTAAACCTAAGGTCGAAATATATAATTCTGACGTCATGGTGACGTTAATACAAAAATGAAATAAAAATCAACTAAATAAACACGAATTTCCCCGAGTGACTCTACAATATTTAACAAGAAAATAGCTTAAGAATTAATTTCTTATATCTACCAAACAACCACTTTTTTCATCTGATTTATCAAATAAGAACTAGCAAACATAAAAAATATTTAATGATGTAATATTCAACTATTTTTTAGGGTGTATGGTATGTTATAATTTAATTGTTTTTGTTTGATTGAGTTATTGTATTTGTAGTGTAGGCATTGTTATTGACTAATTTCATTCAAACAACTGATGGCTCTTGGCAAATACAATTCAGCAAATGAAATTATCAACACTAAAATTAATCAATTTATGTTTTACTCTCAACTTACTCCAGATATTTTGTATCAAAAATCATATGCAAATTTATACATAAGCAATGTTAATGATTTGTATATTTAAAAAAATATGTCTGGTGCCTTATAATGCAGGTTAAACTCCTGCCAAGTCCTTTGAATTAATAGCATTCATATTCATTTAAAAAATTGCAAATTGTTATTATATTTCATATTAAGTCACCATTCAAAAATATGATGTTTGTTCATTTGTGTTTTAATTGATATTAACTGTGTATAAACTAGCAAATATACTTATATAGGGTTTCCTGGTCCCTGTATTAACAATCATATTATCCACTTGAAAGTGAGGGTATCATGAGAGAACCCAACTCTAACTCTTTGTAGCCAGGATATGCAAACAGTTTTTAAATATGCATTGGAGTCATCAACTAACTGTGTTTCCACAAAACTAGTTGCAGGTGCACAAGATTTTTGAAAATTGAACTTCAAATTACATCTGAACTATTTAGCTGCTATAGTGGAATCTTCTTTTTCATAATCATGAAGCTCTAACATTTAATTAATATTAGTTGTAAATAGAGGGCATCTACTATTGAGTGTAAAAATACTTTGCATAACAACAGTTCTCAAACTGTATTTCCTGTTGGACATCAATATTAAGTAGTGTCTAAATATTATACTGATTGAAATAATTAGTTTGTACTAATGTGAAAAGGCCCATTTTATACTAAATTACCAAGTTCTTCACAATTTTTTTGTATCAATAAATCCTATATTTAGTAATAATAAGGAGCTCTTGCTCAAATAAATGTACTTCATTAAATTTAATATCTTTAACTATTTGACAACTCTAAAATTGTAGGACACCACAATTTTAAATACCAGTTTTAGAAATACCAACCATTCCATTTTCTTTTTGCACTAAAGTCTGTGCCTTAAATTCTGTTGGGACATAAAATAATGCTTTTGTCAACCAACTGCTCATCAAAACTTTATCCAAACAGTTTTGCAATTGCAAAAGACAGTTTGAATTGAATGTTTTGTTAAGAGACTCTATGCTGAAATTTGTGCATAGAGCTAACCCCAATCTATGAAGTAATTTATGAGATTAAATTTTAAAATTTATAAAAAAGCTTACTAAATTATATTCTACAATGCTAAATTTACTGCTACAAAAAACCATTGAATTAAATATGAAGTTTTTTATTACAAAGTTAAATTGTAAAAAAAAATATGAACAAATTTATGAAGCAAAATTTTATGAAGTTAAACTTACTGCTACCAGGGTTTTCAAGTCAAGTTGAAGTTACTTGGCCTGATTTTGAGTTCTTGTTTTAAGTTTTAGTATTTATTTAAGAAACTTCTGAGTTTGATAAATTTTTTTCTAATTCTGAGTTTTTTAGTTTAAAAAACCTTTATTTTACAGTAATTCCAATTGTTAAGGAAATTGACAGTTAAAAAAAATTCATTTTTTAAGGTAATTCTAAGTGTATTTTTTATTGAGTTCTAATTCCAATCAAGTTTTGCCTGCTTATTCAAGTTCAAATTCTTAACATTCTAGTTACTCAAAAACCCTAACTGCCACAAATCCTTTAGATTAAATACAAAGTTATCAATTCAAAGTTAAATTTTATGAAGTTATTTAACAGTCTTCTAACAACTACAAGTTTTACAAACTTAGAATGTAAAAGCATACATTTTGTAAACTTTAATTTTTATATATATTTTTGTGGAAATAAACATAATATATAAGATTTCAGCTGAAATTCCTACTAAAATAAGCATTCAATTGTTGAAACTAAAAAATAAAATTTTGATGCCTAATCTTCTGTTATTTATTTATAAGCTTCACTTTTAAGCAAATTCTAACAGTGAATAATGAATGGTTATCAGTTTTAAGTTAAAAATCATTAGGAAAAAAAGCCAACATCATATTTTTCAAAACAAATACTTCAAAATGGATGCCAATTAATAAGGGTGTATATGAGACAGCATCTTGATAGGACATGAAATATCAGAAAGTTTCTTAGGGCAACTATTTCCATAAAATTTATGGAAATGATTTAAACAGTAGTTATCTTCATATAGTACAGTTAACAATTGGTAACTGTTAGCTAAGTGTTTGACAGCATTGTCAAAATTATGTAGTTGGAAGGAAATTGGAATAGAACCTGGTCTATTGAATTCTTTCTAGAGGTGCTTTTTCACTTGACAATAGATTACTGATGTAAAATTATATTTATACATGCTATTTCATTCCGAAATTAGATTTCATTGAACTGATTTCTTAAAATTGTTCTGTTATATAATTCTTTCTATGTTTATAATGTAAGAATGACTAGAGCTACTCTAAAAAATTATGATGATAAAGCTACTTGAAATATTGAAATACTGAAAAATTGGCAATGTTGTGAAGATAAAAGACAACCCAAAACAGAAATCATTGCCTGCTGTTATTGATGAAGTGCACAATATTAGAAAGGAGGCTGTACACATGCTGTAGCTATTTTGATGTAGCTCTATTGCATAATTCAAGAGTTTCACTGCAATATTGTTTTCCTTGCCAAATTTCAGTGCTTATATTAGAATAAGATAGCTCTTTACTGGTAGGTAAATATATAATTTTTTAGCATAAAGTAGTTTTTCAATTTATGATACAAAATTGAAATTTATGTTGGCTTAGGAATTCCTCAACACTCCTCAACATTAATGCAGTAGAGGCAAATTAAAATTCAAAGTCGCTTTTTGAAATGTATTTAATTGATGAAAATATTTCTCAATTTCAAGGTTATTCTGCTGCTCCATTTTTACAATTTACAAATTTGGAAATTGAAACAATTCTTGATAAGAAAATAGAGTTTGATGTTTATAACTTTATCCCTATTAATATATATCTTAATTATGGCACAAGCTAAATTGGAAGGATTACAGCTTCAACTGCATATATGCTCACTGCTTGGTAAGAAAATTATTGAGTGTAATACAATTCTTTTAACTACAAATACAACATGTGCTACAACAAGAAACCTCTGTGCTAGATGTTTTCTATGAGAATTATTATATTGAGGTGGATTTTTACTTTTTAGTTTAAGCAATTTACACTATCTTAGATTATTCAAAGCAGCACCATTAATTAATAGGTATTATCCAATATTGCAGCAATACCAGATGTCTTTCCAAAGGTTTTCAAAATCTGCTTCACTGGAAGCACTAAGGAATTTCCAATTCTATCACAGATTCAATTTCAAATGCTAATTTCAAAATTGCCAAGCTTTTGCTTTGTCTAAACCATTCCAACATTGAATCTTCTCACAAAATTACAAATATAGAAATAAACTTTCATGTGAACATTTTAAACTATATTTTGTATAAATGCAGATTTTTGAAATTTGTACTTTTAGTAAATAAAATACTTAAAAATTCAAATATAAATGGAGATTCATATTGTAGAGTGAAAGAGATGTATTTTTTTCATCTTAAGTACATTTATTTCCTAAAAAATATTTATAAATTTAGATAACATATTTCACTAATGTTCATATCTGGATATTCAATATTTTGCCAAAGTCAAATATTGATATTAGAAGTTTCTGTATGGTATTGTTGATACTATTTCAAAATAATTGACATCTGTAGTGCTTTAATAAAAAATAATATTAGCATTACTGCCCCAAATTTCATTTCACCCAAATCTGAATCATAAATAATAATGGTTAATACATTGCTGTCCTCCAAATTTCTGTTTAAATTTAAAATTGAAAATTAATGATTTGTGTTAATATTTTTTGTATTTTGTACTTCTATTAATAGGTAGCTAATTTTTGAAAATTCATTCATTATTCATTCTACTAATTTTGCATTGGATTCCTGAAAAATTTTACAATTAAATAGTATTTGGTATTTCTGCTAATAGTTATTTAAATTGTTGTCGTATTTTGCTCATGGCTGCTAATGTGGAAAATAAAAATTTCCTTTTATATTTGCTTTCAAATGATGAAACAACCACTGATTACAAATTTTTTGTTGAGACTAAGTTTCACTAATTTTATTGTAATCAAAGTGTAACCCTTCCCAATATTCACCAACTGATTTCAAAATAGTCATTGAAACATTACTGTGGAATTTCAATGTTGTTATCTTGAGGATTAGAATGCAACTAAGGCTTGTATAATGAATCTACATATGCAAAAAATGTTTGTAATACAAATGTTAATTACATTGTTCCATTGACAATCAATTCAGTTATAAAAATAGCTAATCAAACCCCAAGAACTAACTCAATGTGATGGGAAGATGAATTCACAAATTATTATTCATCATTGATTAATACTACCATCTGCACTATCTCCATTGATTTGATGTAATCTAGTGATAGGCAATAATTGGAACTTATTAGATGCATCTAGTATCATCTTTTAAAAATTAGAGAATATTTACAAGAATTTTTTTGTAAAGTAGTGAAGTTTTAGATTCTATAAAATTGATTTTTCAAGTTTGTCATACCCTAACTCTAATGCTTATTATGTTTGTAAACATTAATTTTTCAATGCTTATTTGTTGTTTTATTACAATTGTGTATCTTTGAAACTATTTAGAATTATAATCCTTATTTCTTGATAGCCTCACCCATGGTCAAAATGTGCAAACTGAAAGGCACCTATTCTGACCACAGAAATAGAGTGCAATAGTAAATGATATATTATTCAGAGTAGTGATTTTGTAAATAAATCATTTTTAATCAGGATTATAAAAAAAGGTCAGGAAAATTTACAGAAAAAAATAATTCAGGTAAAGGTCATTCACTTGTCTTTTTTACAAAACAAGCCAAGACAAACATTTAAAAAATTCAAATCAATTGTTTGAACAAAAAAAATTAACAAGCAACCTTTAAGTGATCCAAATTTTTATTGTATACCAGTCAAGTGTTAATTGGAAAACTAAAGCTGTAATAGGTATCAATAAACTTTTAGTAGAGCTTACTCATTACTTCAAATTTTTAAACTTATCTGGAATTATACATACAAATGCTCAGCTAAATTTCTGCATGACAATGGTAGCAGTGAATTAACCTTATGGACATTGATGGTGCCCTCCAAAGATCAATCAGCAAATATCTTTATTAATTTAATTTACATTCACTAATGAATTTCTATAGAACTTTGAACTACTAATTTAATTAAATGAAATGTGCAGTATTCAGGACAATTGATGATTAGTACAACTGCAGTTGGATACCAAACTAGTCACAAACTATATGCTAGATATTTAATCAATTAATTATAAGAATGGTTTCCTTTTGTTGAGTGAAGAATATCATTTCATTGGTGACAAAGAAGAAGTGTAGTTCATTGCAATTTAATTAGTGTTAAATTGCTACAATTTGTTTAGACTGTTATCATAGTACAGTGCTAGTTCACTAAGCTTTACAATGCAATGAATTAAATTACTATCAAGTTCACCATAAATTTCATGGTGAGAGAAGCAATTCAGTGATTCAACCACTGTATCAAACATTGCACTGCATTACTTGTGGGCATATTAGAGATATGTTCAGTTATATGCAAAAATATACTAACAGCTTACAGTCAGTGGTACTAATGATTTATTGAGATGAAACAGCTATTCTTGAGACTGGTAAATTATTAAATAGATAAATTAAACTTCATCAAAGATATGAGATTTTACAATAATCAGTATTTCATTTTACAAAAAACACCTCCAAATTTCAGATAGGTTCCTTGCTTCCTTGAATATATGAGCAAATGCAGTATAATAGTTGAATAAACAGCAATAAAATAATTTCAGAAAATTTTTTGCACTCTCTATGTAAAACACAATGTTCTGTAATACTGTGCTTGCAAATGGATTTTATCTCAATAATGAAAAAAATTTAATATACTTAGTATTTTGTGAAGAGCATGGATGAATATGAATTTTAAGTATTTTTTTGTTATAATAGTAGAAAGATTGAAAAATTTACCAATGGAAAATCACTTATTAATGCCATGAGAACAATTTTTTTGAATTCCAATGTTTTTTATAACTCAACTCTGTTTTATTTGGAGCTGATCTACTTCTATTTTTGCTTATTAATAAATATTCTAAAATCTGAATTTTTCCTATTTAATACTTTAATAAATATTTCATTTTACTCATAGAAATAACTTGTATTTTTACTTTTTCCATATTGAATTTTTGGTCCACTTACATAAATTCATAGTGAAAAAGTCAGTTAACCTGTAATTGGGTGCATTTACAAAATAGCTTGAGTGCCATTGTTGGCACATCTTGTCCAGGTATCATTAGACACCACTGATGCATTATTAGTCATGCCAGAGAATATGAATGTTGTGTCTCATATTTATATTGAGAAATAAGAAGTCATGAAATTTTACAAAGCCTAACTGGAAGAAGAAAGAGATTGCTGCAAAGTTTGATGTACAGCCTAATATGCTAAATGATATACTGAAAAACAAAGACAAGAACAAACAGATTGTAGAGAAGCTTCCAGATGTTCAAATGGGCTCAATTAAGGGGTACATACAGTGAAGTAATTCGAAATTCAGCCAAAGGGCAGATTTACATATTAATGATGGTATTCTTGTGAAAAAGCAAATTACTTCTGTCAGCAATTTGGATGTGATGCTACATGTACTATCACAGGAAGTTGGAGTAGCTGATTTAAAAACAAAGCTACAGAATTGCACAACTGCTGAAGTCTTGTGAGACTGGATGTGTTGATCAGTCTGTTGTTGACAAATAGAAAAATGGAACACTTCAAGAAATTCTGGATAAATACATGCTGGATAACATATATAATGCAGACAAAACAGGACTTTTCTTGAAAGTGCTTTGTGAAAAGTCCCTTGGCTTTATTGGGAGCAATTTCTATGGATCCTAACAGCAAAAGCAGAAAGTGACTATCTTAGTGGCCACTAATATGAATGGAACAGAAAAGCTAGATCTGTTGGTAACAAAAATAAATAACACTGGCTACAGATAGTTTACTAATTTCAATTTATTGTATATTTGTTATCCTAAAATTTAAATCCTATGCATGATCTACCTGATATAAATTTTTGGTTGAGAACTAATGATTTTAATTCTTCTTGAATTTTTATATTTTGCCTATTATTTTCATTTCTTTTGGCAATATATTCTAATTATCAATTGCAGAATTAATAAAGGATTGAGTCATGATATTTTCATTAAATTTAACATGTCACAGTTTTTTGATCATTTTTTTGCTTCAGATAGTCTATTGAAAATGAGGAAGATATCTTATTGTAGTTGGAATTTTGTTTATGAATTTGAAAAATAAATAATAATATTGTAATTAATTAACTCTTGTGGAAAAACAATAGATTTAAAAATATATTCTTTTGTTTTAGAAGAGTTTTTATTGCCAACATTTACTGCTGACTTTAATTAAACTTTAGGCTTTTTTATTATTAGGCTGTGTACATTAGTATATAAAATATTAGGATCACTTAAGTTTCTCATACTGAATGTATGAAACATTTGAATTACTGTGATTGGGGTAACTGTTGGGAAGCATGAGATGTCTTTCTAATACCTACAGCAAATTTTCTTAATAATAAATGTGATATTGAGCATATAATATATTGTTACTCCTAGATATATAAACTTATTAACAGGTATAACAAATGTATTTATTGAAATTAATTGAATAGTCAGAGATGTCTGTTTTTTTCTAAAATGTTGCATTATGCAAAATTCACTTTTTTTCAAATTAATATGAAATCTATGCATACTAAAATAGTTGCTCAATTTTATACAATTTGATTCAATAACTTTTACAGGTTTATCTATAAATTTATTTCCACACTAAATAGATGTATCATTGGTGTATTGTGTTGTTTCCCAGTCAGTAATTTCATTCATGTCATTCAAATAAATATTAAAATCAGGGAAACTAGTATGATTCCTTGAGGTACACCATTACTGACAGACAACAAATTTGAAAAAGTATCATTTAATTTAACTCACTGAAATCTACTACTTAAGTAATTAGATAATAGGTGAGCATTGTTAAGAGAAAAACCAATATTTTTTAATTTTATAATTAATATATCTTGACTAATAGAATCAAATGCATTTGAGAGGTTTAGACAGGCAATCACAACAAATTTATTAGAGTCTAATAATAGTAGTAAAAAATGGGATAGGCCGTCTCATTTTGACACCCTGAAGTTATTGTAACACCTATGGCTATTTGCAATGTGAGCATGGATAAATTCTATTGAATGCTATCAGGTGACAAAATGATTTTGAACAAAATTAAATTAAGGAAATATTATGATTTTGATGAAATGTGTTTTGGAGATGGTGAGTTCAAATGCATCTACATGCAAATAACAAAGTATGTCAATACTTTTGTTTTGATATCATATTTATATTATAATATTTATTATTTAACCAAGTATCTTTTTAAATTTCCACTGTAAATGAATTTTTATGTATTGATTTCTTAGATGTTATTGAACATTCTGTTTTCATCACATGTGCTTAAATATCTTTTAACTAATAACTGACTGAAGCTAAAAATTATACACATTTGTTTTTGCTTTGTTGTGTCATTTGTATGATATTAACCAAATATTTATTAAATTTTCATGTTATAGGAGAGTTTATACTATGGTGATTTTATAGGAGTAGAATTTCACTATATTGAGCTATAAAATATTAGTTCATAACTTTCTCAATATTCTTAGCAATCCATCTTCTAACTACCATGCATCTGTATTTTTTGCATGTGACTAATGCACTATTTTCTATCCATTTACAAGCATTTGTATGTTTAGAAGGTGATCTCAACATGGAGTTGTGACAAGCACAATTTATTTCTACAGATAGAAAAAAATTGATTGTGTAGCAAACATCAACTACATGATGGTGAATAATGAATGTGTCATTGTTTCTATACAAACAACAATGAGAGTTGATAAGGAATTTGAACATTAAAGTTGAAAAAGCAGTGGAAAGTTAAACCCATGTAATGTGTACAAGCTTGCAAAAGCCATAAACCAAATAAACTTAAAAATGATGTGCAAAGTTGAAAAAAGATGTAACAGTCTACAAACAGGTACAACCCTAAAAATTCGTATAAACCAAAAAAAATGCAGAGAGAACACCACTGTGTAAAACTAATATAATAATAGTGTATTAAGGAAAGCATGTATATGTATAAATCCCACTAATAGCATCACATGTTAATTTTTCAAAGAATGAATAGACCTTCATTATGTAAGTACATATTTCATATACCTGTAATGCTTAAGTTTGATGAATATTTTTCCATTTAGTATTTTGTATATTAGCTAAGACCAAATTAAATGTAAGAATTCTTAGAATATAATAGCAGCACATTTGAAAAACAAAATGTAAACTTTTGCATGCAGTGTATAGATTCCTGAAAAAACGAATTAAATTTTGTACATAGACTAGCTAAGCAATAGAAACACGTGGAATTTTTCACAGATAAGAAAATTTAATATTAGTCAACAATGTATTATCACAAAAAGCAGTGTAACCCCTGATTATTCAGCTCACAATGTCAAGTATAATAACAAAAAACAATGTTAAATATTAATTTGCTCAACTTAATTCGTCAAAAACAATTCTTGTAATCATTTATATCATCTTGCCCAAATCCTAGAAAGTAAAAAATAAAAATTTCATCAAAAAATAAATTTGCTCAATTTAGTTTTTGTCAAATCCATTTTGTTACTTGATGGCGTTTATTAGAATTTATTCATACTCACATTGCAAATGACCATATGTGTTTGGATAACTTCAGGGTGCCCCAATGAGACGGGGTCTAGCCAATCTCTTACTGCTAATAATGCTTTCCATTTTTCTGTTGCTTGTATAAGTGCGTCTGACGTTGAGAAATTTTTTCTGAAACCAAATTGTGATTGTAACAATAATTTATGATTATTAAATAAAGTGTAATTTGTTCATGTAATAGTCTTTCAAATATTTTACTGATTTGTGATGCAATAGATATAGGTCAATTGTTTTTGGGACACTTTGAGTCCTGTTTTTTGTAAATTGGAAAAATATGAGCATATTTCAAAAAATCAGGAAAAATATTCCATTTTAAGCATTCATTAAAAATATAATTGAAAGGTTCAGCAACATATTTCGCATTGTATTTTAGTAACCATTTTGGAATTTTCGAGGGGCTGCTTGACTTGATTGATTTTAGTTTCTAAATTGCCTTAATTGACTTCAAAACTTGTTATAAATCAAAAACCAAATTCAGAGGTATGCCTATTAGGATTTATTTCCTGGCATTTTATTTTAGGACCTTCATAACTAACTAGGTTTGCAATTGTTTGATTTAAAATTTTGGAAATTTGAAAATCGGTGATGCATTGATTTCCTTCATGGTCTACAATTTTTTCTATGGGAGAAGATTTTGACTTGGTACAGGATGTTCCAGTAGGAATATGCTAATAATCAAAAAAGAAACAAAACTCACAGAAACATACTATTTATTGCAAATATTCACAAATCCAATACCTTATCAACTAAAGTACGATTGAGGATTGACTCGTGTAGTAAGATATGATCTACAATAACTGTTGAAAGTTTCGCCATTCCCCTGCAGACATAAACGGGTAGGACCCTGGGGGTTTTGAAAACACACTCAAAGTTCTCAGGTTTTTATGTTTCGATTACCACTTAAATTTTCTTGCTTCATTCCACCCGTAGTTCGAGGATTGTCTGCATACAACGTGCCTTTCAATTTGCCCCACAAATAAAAGTCAGTAGGTATTAAATCTGGTGATCGAGATGGCACAAACCACGAGAGATCACACGATCCCCAAAGACATCACCAAATGCAGCCATAGTGACACGAGCCGTATGTGCAGTTGCATCATCTTGCTGGAACCAGCCTTGTTGCTTTTCTTGCTCCGTCAGTTGATCAAAAAATGGCTCCAGGATGTTATGACTGTAACACTAAGATGTGATTGTGTTTTCAAAAAAGATAGGTCCAATTATACGCCACCTTGACAAAGCACACCAACTTTTTGATCGTGGAGTGGCTTCTGAAACAGAGCATTAGGATTTACTGTAGACCACACTCTAGAGTTCTGAC
>CABFPE010000184.1:1188737-1200000 GCA_900660155.1 Hofstenia miamia
GAGATATTAGTTTTAGCGAAAAATTTGAATTAAAATACAACGCAAAATTGAAGTCTTTGCAAATGGAAATTGGATGTGCTTCTGTGAAATATCGAAGTTCAAATCTAATGAGTTCGAAATATGTGCGCTGGGATTTTATAAAAAATTTGAATTAAATCAAACTGCTGATTCGTAACATTCATAAACCGTCGCACTTTTGCATTCAAATTCCCCAAGGATCTTATGAATGGCGCATGTTTTATTCGTATGGTCTCACATTGGCATTTCATTGAAGAATAAAAAATAGTATAAAAGTGTTTATAGTTGTAGAAAATTCCACAATATTATTTCCAAAATGAAAAACGATTAGCGGGTAATTAAAAAAATAATCAAACCACAGGTTAATCCATCTTCAAGTGAAGGATACCAACTACAGACGTAAGTAAATTAAATGTCATTACGTCCTTGCTTTTAAATTGGATTGAGACACATATGAAAGCTAGAATGAGACAGTCTTTACACCATTGATTACGAAACACAAAGCATTTATGTCAGACATTCGTTTCTTTGAACATTGCGAAAAAATGCAATTATAAAAAACTATGCGAAATGTATTGGTGTTATAATAACTCAAACCATGCCAATGATTTGCCTCGTGGGGAAAATTATATAGAATTTATTGAAAAATTTCCAAATTTCGATATTCACATCTTTCCAAACAAGGTTGGGAAAAATCTTAATTTTGATTAAAAAATCCGAGTTTCATGCTCTTATCATGTATTTCTCTTAAGATTCAAATTAAAATGCTAACATTTATAGGTTGATTTGTACATATCCAGCGTTAACAGAAGAACCAAGCTCGAACCTTGTTCCAAAAGAAATAACGTTTTAATTTTTAAATTCAAAAGGTTGCATGTTAAACAATTCAAATGCAAAAGTTTCAAAACATTGTAAAACGGTTTGTAAATATCTTCAAATAATTGTCTACAAACCTATTAAAGAAATGCTAAATCTTCGTATAATGACTACAGCAACCACAATATTAACCTAAAATATGCATGAATCTTTTTTGACAGCTGTCAATACTGGAATGGCGTTGTCTAATTTCGTGTAAATAGCAGGTGAAACACAAAAAATAAATAGTGCATTCTAGTATTCCCACATATTTCTATCTGAATCTCAGAACTCATCAATCAAAAATAACGATATTGCCAATATTTTGCTAAAGAAATAACGTTTTAATTTTTAAATTCAAAAGGTTGCATGTTAAACAATTCAAATGCAAAAGTTTCAAAACATTGTAAAACGGTTTGTAAATATCTTCAAATAATTGTCTACAAACCTATTAAAGAAATGCTAAATCTTCGTATAATGACTACAGCAACCACAATATTAACCTAAAATATGCATGAATCTTTTTTGACAGCTGTCAATACTGGAATGGCGTTGTCTAATTTCGTGTAAATAGCAGGTGAAACACAAAAAATAGTGCATTCTAGTATTCCCACATATTTCTTTCTGAATCTTAGATCTCATCAATCAAAAATAACGAATTTCCAAAATTTTGCTAAGCTCCTCCAGTCGAATCCAAATACTGNATGTATTGGTGTTATAATAACTCAAACCATGTCAATGATTTACCTCGTGGGGAAAATTATTAGAATTTATTGAAAAATTTCCAAATTTCGATATTCACTTCTTCTCAAACAAGGTTGGGAAAAAACCTAATTTTGATTAAAAAAATCCGAGTTCCATGCTCTTATCATGTATTGCTCTTAAGATTCAAATTAAAATGCTAACATTTATAGGTTGATTTGTACATATGCAGCGGTAACAGAAGAACCAAGCTCGAACATGGTTCCAAAAGAAATAACGTTTCAATTTTTAAAGTGAAAAGGTTGCATGTTAAACAAGTCAAATGCAAAAGTTTCAAAACATTGTAAAACGTTTTGTAAATATCTTCAAATAATTGTCTCCAAGCCTATTAAAGAAATGCTAAATCTTCGTATAATGACTAGAGCAACCACGATATTAACCTAAAATATGCATGAAACTTCTTTTGACAGCTGTCAGTACTGGAATGCAGTTGTCAAATTTCGTGTAAATAGCAGGTGAAACACAAAAAATAAATAGTGCATTCTAGTATTCCCACATATTTCTATCTGAATCTCAGAACTCATCAATCAAAAATAACGATATTGCCAATATTTTGCTAAGCTCCTCCAGTCGAATTCAACTACTGACAATAAACTAAAGGTAGATCCAGCGTGAAACTGGCTAAAATGGGAAATATCTCATTGGATCAATTTTTAAGACCCAATTTGACAAGTAAAATTGCTGATTGATCAAGTGATTCATAGACGTGAAAATTTTTTAAAAGAGGGGTCGCAGGCTCCTTTAAAGTCTGCCTGCTAAATATTAACCTTATTCATTTTTAGTTGCCCTAATAATGTGCATTTTCTACAAAGCCTACCACTATAAATTAATGAATCATTTGTAATAATACTTAAAGACATTCAGAAACTATTTTTCAAAAGCATTAATACACAAATACTGTTGAGATATTTTGAAGCCAATAGCTGGAACATGAACATTGTAGTAAGTATTTGTCACACAATATCTACAAATACACGCTAAAAAACTGATTATCAAGGCTGTTTATACTCTACAATTTAAGGGGATAAAATTTTATCGAGTGTTTAAAATTAAAGTTTTGCTGAATATAAGCTTTCCTTAATACTGAAGGCACCCTGTGAATTTCCTATCCATTATTTGTTTACAATTAGTTTCAGAATATGCAATAAAGAGTAAGCACCAAGATTAACTCAATGAAGTTTTACAGTTACAAAAACTGCTCCATAGTTCGAAATGGCTCGCTTCTATAAGACCGAATAGTTATTCAACAGCAATCAATTGAAACAAAGTGTTAGTGATATGAAAGATTTGATACAGCAATGTCAAACAACATTATTGTCAAGTATAATTGAACCATAGTTTTAAAAATTGGCAGAATTGTATGATAGATATGCAAATTAACCAAACGCAATATGTATATTCATGACACAAAACTTGTAATGCGGAAATTAACAAATGAATTTAATTTATTGTTTTGAGCTTATCGCTTTTAAACTAGCAACATTAACACAGATGAGAAAATTTGTGTTGGGAGCAGCATATACCATCTGGTAATCTCAAGCTAAAAAGGAAAAATAAATACAGAAGGATTCAAAATAAATATGAATTATACTTTTTTGTAGAGTATATTTAACCTATTTTAAAAGTCAATACGATTTTAGCTTTTATATTATTTGGAATTAGAATTTCTTTCTAACTGAGAAAAGCAAATCCATGGAGAATGAAAATCGTTAATTTTGTTAAAGTGAAACATAATTTTAAAAGCTTAAAGTAACTTTTCTGTATTACAAACAAGTCACACTATTGTATTCCAACAATATGAACAATGGGCTGTAAATCATTTTCCCTAGTGGATATATATTTAGTGCTCACCATTTTGCAATAGTTTGTGGTATGAATCCAAAATGGTAAAAAGAATATGATTTCTACAACATTTTGCCACTGCAAATACATGGGCTTTTCGTTACAAAATACGAAACATTCAACTAACGAATAGGCACTATAACTTAGCACACCTAGTTTTTGCGTTTAAAGTCAAACTCTCAACCGAGCTTAAGGTTCTCACTGATTTTAAAGCAAAAAAGCTAGTTGCGATAAAGTACATCGAATTGAACGACATGAGAATGTGACTAGGGTTATGCCGGAATCCGGATCTGGTAAAATCGGCAATTACACAACCGGATTTAACTTATTTACCGGATTTTACCGGGATAACATTTTCTGAGATAAAACTTAATCTAAACTGTATTTTTTTCAATGATGTGGAAGTTTTTATGCAACAAAACATATCAGGACGTAGTCTATTTAATATGGTCAAAATGTTTATTTATTTTCATCCGCAAGAGGTTGATATAAATTGAGAAATGAGGTCGTTCTTAAGTAATAATTGAGTAATATATTATCCGGTGAATTATCCGATATCTGACAGTCAAATTATTCGGTATCCTGTATATAATTCACTGTCCGGAGCCCATCCCGTAATGTGTCACTACCAAAACCGACGAAGTACCGCCATTGCAAGTTTGTCGTCTGAAATCTTAAAACAGAATCTTCATTCTTTCTAACAGCAACTGTTTAAATTAGAACAACCTGCAATAAAAAACCTTATTAAAAGCATGGCCGCGGAAGCTCCCAGCACAACGACATAAGGAGAATGGTGACAGAAATTAAAGAGAAACAACTACTCCAAATAAAGGAGAAGCCTCAAAGGCTCAAACCCAGTTAATTTTTTCATCCTTGACAAAGGTTTGTTTGGGAGAAACATATTTATTGCCGTATTTAGTTTAAACTATCGTTTAATTATAATTTCATAGTTTAATTGAATTTAAGCACTTTAAATGTCATTTAAATGGTCAACCCTGCCTGGGGCCGACTTGACACCCCCCTTTAATATTTTTTAGATGTAACTCAGAGACCTTTTTTAAATAAACTCTATCCTTCCATGAGTTTTTTTAACTTGTTCTGCAACTTTTGACGAAAAATTATGCAGATAGGGCAAAGAGTTACAAAGTTATAGCGATTTTTAAAAAAAAGTCCATGAAAAACTGACATTTTTTGAGAGTTTCAAAAATAATTTTCTATGTAAATATTATAAATTGAAACCAATGCATAAATTTGGTGTTGATCGGATGTACTGTTTCCGAGATCTTAGGGAGGGGGGGGGCAAATCGGCCTCCCTCAGGAATAATTGCTACAAAAAAACCCAAGTAAAATAAGGTTAACGCCCCCAGTTACAAAGCCTCAATATAAAATAAAATAGCCCAATACAAATCACATAATTTTGTGGAAGCCTATATGCCATTAATTTAATAATGAATTTTATTAAAAGGAAATACAGATTGTAAAAATTTACTGAAAATATTATTAATCACATCAGTGACACATTTATACTGATATCAATCCCTAACGAGCAAGTAGTCAAAATTGCCATGACAAATTTCGGTTGCTTGAGAAACTGTTCCACGAAAGCAATAGCAGCTATATACATCAGAGTTAAAACAAGATAAAAACGGTAAGAAAAAAATTAAACTTGAATATGTTAAGAAACTGTGTTCACATGAAAATAAATCGAATCCATTAAACGCGTGAAAATATTAAACATACTTGAAGAAAAGGAGACTACATTTTGAGAATAAATTTAGCTACAGTCCATCCTGCTTTTAAGGATGAGAACTTACAATCCTGTAAAAAATTTGGGAAATATTTTCCTAAAAATACACTTCCAAACACTTATGTTGTTTGCTATGATTAAAGCTAGTGATTATCTTAGTAATATTCAAAACAAAGTTCCGTACTTTAGGGCTCTCTGGAAACCTTCAATCCTGCAACAAGGCTGGCTTCCATGCCACACAGCAAAAGTGGTGATAAACTGGGTATCTCAAGCTGTATTTTGTTTTCCAGAAGGTTGGCGGAGAAGTTCATCGGCATGGACCGTTAGAAAAATTTTGAA
This sequence comes from Hofstenia miamia, assembly GCA_900660155.1. Classification (NCBI taxonomy): domain Eukaryota; kingdom Metazoa; phylum Xenacoelomorpha; order Acoela; family Hofsteniidae; genus Hofstenia; species Hofstenia miamia. The sequence continues at coordinate 1,194,301 of CABFPE010000184.1, forward strand.
TTCAGGTGAAGAAATGTGTCAGAAAACAAAACAAGGAATTAATAGCAGTCATTAACGAAGTGTGATGTCTAGCGATCACAGCGCTCATTCATTCAATGTTTTGATAACGAACAATACGGCCTTTAATTTGAAATAAGTGTATTTTCATTTTCTATCAATTATACAGTTAGTGAGTTGAACTAAGCAACCTAAATGCTAGAAAATCAAAATGTTTCCAAACTTTTTCAAAGGATTGTTTACCGGAGCTACATGACTGAATAAAGATATATAACCTTATATAGACTGATAATTTGAATAAGTGACCTAATAACTGAAGTCGCTAATAGCCAATGCCTTATAAGTAGATTGAAGTGTCCTAAAATTTTGGACAACAAAACACAATCAGTAGATCCGTACAAATTTACTGGAGTAAATTATTTCAAGATTTAAAACTTATGAAATCGCCAGAAAAAAATATATAATTTATAGTATCGCTTAAGTAAATAATAAATTGTCCTATTAGAACGTAGAGATCGAAGCGACGGCAAGAATCACATTCAACTTAGGAATGGGACANAAATTTACTGGAGTAAATTATTTCAAGATTTAAAACTTATGAAATCGCCAGAAAAAAATATATATCGGTGTTCCAAATTTATAGTATCGCTTAAGTAAATAATAAATTTTCCTATTAGAACGTAGAGATCGAAGCGACGGCAAGAATCACATTCAACTTAGGAATGGGACAATCAATGCGTGCAATTCCAATAGTCGTTTAAATGCGCGCCGAGAGTCGTCAATAAATCGCAACAATTAGCGTCGTAATTTCAGAATGCCGTAATTAATGGATTTTAAAAAGAAACCATTAAGTGCCATTGAAAAATCAATATTCGTTGAAGGGGAACCGAGACAAAGTTATAAGTAAAAGATATATAGAAAAGACAAGAAGGCATTATCAAACAATTAACTGTATGTATACTTTAATGAAACATATCATTCCTTTTGCACAGAACATTTCTCAGTGTGATTGCATGCTTCTGTCGAAATGAGCGCAACTGTAAGATATTATAAAAAATCCCAACTCAATTTCATTAATGAACTAACGAACACAACATTTAATTAATACTTGAGAATCGTTTGACAGCAGATGTTACACAAAAGAGAATACCACTTAACAAAATGAAAAAAAATGCATTCACGAATTCAAATTGATTATAAAATTAGAGATACATACTTAAGTCATCTTCTTCTGCAATATCTCGGGTATGGTGTTCACTTCAAAAATAATCAGGTGGAGACAAAACCCTGAGATGTCGTTTAGATTACACCATGTCACAAAAATTTAGACTTATCTAGATTATGAAGACTATAATGCTGCTAACTCAGGAAAAGCAAAATTTGAAAATGCATTATGCTCGGTCGATATAACTCACGCTCATAACTATGGTATACCTCAGACAAATTTGCAGGTGAAGCCAATGTTAGCATATTTAAAACATAGGGTGTTTCAACCATGTCTAAAATTGGTTTTTGCAATGTTTTTTATGCGATTTTTCTAAGAATTCGATTAGAATGTCTTGGAAAAATATTTTTACATTCACCCATTCAGACTTTCTACCGAAAAGTAGCAAAACTAGAATTTTTTGTGTACGATATGAAACGAAAAATAAATGTTGATCATAATTCAATGTTTGATACTATAAGTGTTTCTTGCAAAGACTAAGAAACACTGTTTTAAACGCTTAAAACTGCTATTGTAAAAAACACTTTTTGCCAACCCTGGTTCAAGCTATCACAACTAGTAAAACTTTGGTAGCTGTAAGCCGCTCAATGACTATTTTTCAACATGATGTCACGATGAATAGCACGAAAAATAACTGGCAAGAAATGAAATTAGTTTACACAATGAAGGACATGATGATACTAAGATTCATTGGTAGTTAGCATCCAAAAAATCAAAGTCAGCAAAAACAGCCCGGTATTTCGTGCGCGGATTGAATCACATTTCAAGTTGGCGCAGATATGTAGCAATGAGTACTAGACAGGTTGACCCAATCACTATTATTTGATAAATCTCATGTTATAATTCAAATTTTACGCTTGATTAATTCGCATAGCACACGTAGAGTACGTGAAAAACCGTATAACAATTATGCTGCAACAATTATTTGAAGAGTGAGAACGAACGCTGTTTAAACAGACGAAATAAAACAGTTCAAAGTCTAAATGTACAATGCAACTAACTGGAGATTACAATAGCAGGACAATACCATGAATGAGTACGCAAAATGGAAGGCGTCACCAGCCAATTTAATGCCGCATCAAAGCGTATTAGAGTACATATTTGCTTAAACTTAGACATTTAAGTATGTTCGAAACACTGCCTAAAACGAAATTTATAAAAGCCTGCTGAAGCAAGCAAAAGTAAAGGCAAAATTATCATGCATATAAGGCATGTGTACTTTGATGTGCAGAGTCGAAAACTTCATGTTATTGTTCAATTGTAATTCAATTTTTCAATGCTAGATGAAGTGCACAGAAATTACAGTGCATCATGTTAATATAAATGTAGTTTTTTTTAAATAAAAAGCTTGAAGAGGTCACTCGAAAGCAATTGCACTAGACTGAGCCTAATAGAAATTGGCTAAAAAAATTATGAAACATTTAACAAATGCATATTGTTTATTGCTAGATGCAAAGTTTCATTTGTAGTGCTTAATACGAAGCAAATTCCGTAGAATTTCGAATGCGTCGTTGTTTGCTATCACATTTTTGAAGACCTTAACCTTAAACTATGTTCTTTCAAAAATACAAACGGTTTTTTTTCAATTTTCAAACAATTTTCTCCACGCCAATTTGGAAATCCTGTGATTTAGATGCCTCTATTGGTGACCGTGCTGGAATGCAATGCTGGAAATCTATACTAAAATGTTTTGCTGGGTTTGAATTACTTGAAAAGACCCACAAATCTTCATGAAAACTTCAGATTTTTAATATAGAATGAAATTTTTGAAATATTCAAATAATCAGGAAGTCGAAAGAGGATGGGAGCAGAAACTAACTGTTTCTCGTTATGTGAATAGACCATTCAAACAAATAGAGGCGTGTCGCGCGCAAAGTAAGAGGTCGCAAATCAAAAAGACATTTCTCTATGGGATGCAGCTTTCAGACCTTGGATATATTCATTATTTCATGAGTTAATGACGATTAAAGTTATTTTTGCGAAAAGCTATGAAAAAAGATAGGTGTTTAAGGTTAAGATGCCTTCATTATTAAAATGGGCTGCTTCACTGGAAGAATTTCTTTCAATATTATTGATCAATTTTGACATCCTTGAAGCAGTTCTTAGATTGTCACACGAGATACTTGTCGACATGATCAGTGATTTTAAGTTATGCTGGCTCAATACATTTTCACTTCAAACAGGACATGAATCCTTGTTCCAATAATTGAGCGAAGAATTAGTACAAACATGCATTAACCAAACGTAAAATTAAAGCTTTTTATTAATAAGCGAAGGATGTTGGAAAACAATGTTAAAAATCTATGTGTAAAAATTATACAAAGCTTCGTATATAAACCATTGCATTGAGATGGTCACGAATAGTGTTTCAGGAAATGAAGTGTGAAATTTCATTTCGTGCAGCAAAATTGATCGATTGTAATTCGATCTTTCCATTTTCTCAATGTGAAAACCAGATATAATAGGATGCCTTTTGTGCAAATAAGTTTGTTTTTATCTCAATAAGACAAACCGTCAATATATATATATATATATATAAGTGTTCAAAAAATTGAAATGCTAAATCTGTTGCAGGGTTTCAAATGAACGTTTACAAGCTGAATGCGACTGTACATTATATTCTTCTCTACACTTAAAAAAAGTTCATATTTTTCAATGATCTCTCCCCAAATTACTTCTTTTTAAAGATTTTAAATTTTTTCCCATACATTGCAAAATAAAGGCGCTGTATGACTGATAATTTTCAAAGTTTACAATAAATTATCATAATCCAAATTTGAACCATCAGTACAGCAAATTTGTAAATTGAGTCATAGCAAGGCGCACACTTTTGACTCACTCTACATCAAAACACAAAAGATAATAGACTACTAGTGAATAACACGTAATAAATAGAAATCAGAATCACGGCAACCTAAACGGCAGAATTTTTCAGAATGAGCAGAAAATTTATAATTTGCTAAAAAATTGATAGTATTTTTACCAATCAGAGCTTTGAAATATGTTTGCACCTATCAAAGCTTTAGGAGAATACACATTCGAGTACTCACCCCATTCACGATTTTTCCCACCTTAATAATAATAATAATAATCAATGACTTTATTAGCCGCTGAAGTGTCATTATTCTAAATGATTTGATTGATGGCTCATTAAAACAGTCGGTTCTGATTCTCAACGAATTTGAAAACGTGGAAATGCTGTAACTATGTGCTAAAACTGTCTCTTTTCAAGAGAAAAATCGTATTAATCTTCATGGAAGGAGTGATTTCCCCAAGCAACGTTTATTGATATCATCATATTATAATCATTGAACGCCTTCGCGAACTGACCAGGCACAAAGTTTGTTTCTGATTTTCTACAAGCCGATATTCCGTTATACGAATTTAGACATCCTGTATTTAAGAAACTTCTTGAAGACAGAGGCATTGATTACCCAATGAAACAAATTGTAAGCCTGCAACAATGAATAAAATACTGGGGAACTTGGTTGGAAGCTGCAATGTCCTACTCCCAGCAATAAAACGCCATGAAGGGAAGGACATGTTTCTAAAGCTCGTAATTGAAGCAATTTACAATCGTGAATTAATTAATGTCAAAAAGTACGAATTTTGAACTAGAACTGAGCTAGAAGGGACTACACGTTTTAGTTGTATTGCAAAAGTGTGTGGCGTCAACATCTTCAATAGAACGGTCACTTAGTAAATTCACGAAGCTGATCACAAAAGACAGCAGTTTTCAGCTGAAAACCTGGAAGCTTACATTTGTGCATATTGTAATGTTGATAGTTTACAATAAAACTCTCTCGACAGATCTAGCATTATTTATGCACTTAAGTTTTGCAATATATTGCTTATATTTTTATTAAAAAATTTTTAAGCGCCAAGTAAACGGCCAAAATCAGGATTGGCATTCTTACGAAATATAAAAGACAGTTTAAAGTTTCCCTATATAAATTATTGGTCCCACATTCATAAAAAGACATATCCCAGTAAATATTCTTATCCCATGTTTACCTGTGATCCCATGGGATACCTTTCATTTGGAAACGGAATTTTGAAAAAATATGAAGAATTTTTAGGAATCCGAATTTCCACGTTTTTCTTTTGGGGCCCCAGTCTCATTTTGGTACCAAATGCGTCGAAATTTAAATTTCCTGGGCATTGAAACAAGTAAATCCCATAGGAATAGCGGGTCATGTACAACTTCACAGTGGAAATTCCTAAAGTTGCCCACAGAAAATCGGCTGTTGGGGCTAAAAGCCTCAAACTTCGAATAGATATGCTCAACATGGATACAATTATCACTGAATGGTCAAAGTCCACATAACTCAAAAATTGGGGATTTCTGAATGCTTCGCTTCGTACTATGGGAAAAGTATAGAGCGGTCGACGAAATTTTTCTTTTATTTCAACCTCTGTGTACGTTTTCAACCGTACACAGCGGTGACTATACCTATATATATATATATATATATATA
>CABFPE010000184.1:1200102-1216586 GCA_900660155.1 Hofstenia miamia
TATATATATATATATATATATATAGTCTGGTATATATTAAATCAAAACTAGTTAAGATTGAATAAATTCGAAATACAGTTAGAATAAACCGACACTTCATGTACTTATGTTCAGAAGTATCCGAATAAATTCGAAAAGTAAATACTAACTTTCTAAACAATCCGCATTGTGTAGACTGATCTCTTAAATTCATAATATCTTACCATACCACTAAAGCGCGTAAAACTGAAAGTATTGTATGGTCTTTGAAATCTATATTTTATGTTGGGCGTATTTTTTGCTGGGCAAATATTTATCTAATAGTAAAACAACAACTAATATGTAAGCAATTCAGTCATATTGGCAGTTTGAATTAAAAAAGGCTTTTTTCAAGCAATGTCTATGTAAATCGACGTGCTCAATATACCTTTCCACTAAATATTTGTTTGGCATATTAGTTGTCTTAACTTAAAAAATTAAGTGAAACTAAAGTAAAAAATCACATTTTTAGTAAATTTGTGGTTAAAATACTCGATTTTCAATGCAGAATGAGACTGTAGCGTTTATCTGCCAAAAAGTCACTAAAGAATTACGGCTGGGAAAAAATTGATCAATCGGGTAAACTAATAAATAACGACTAAAAAGCGATACATTAGAAAAGGAATGCGAAATTAATCGGTTAATCGTATTTGAAATTTTTCAATTAATTGGAATTTTTTTATAAAAATACAACAGTAAATCAAAAGTACATGTATCCACGTTATAGGCAGAAATCTTAATAAAAAGTTATTAAATAAACTTGAATTATAAACATAAAAACGACTGCTACAACAACAGGAAATCGATCCTACACTTTCGTGGAAGTTGCAATAATTGGTATTATACACTAAAATACTCAGCTTCGCACAATCTAAATTACACGCCGAATTGGAATCATTTTTTTAAATATTATATAGCGATTGTTAATAGAAGAACGACTAATCAGTGAAAAATAATGCGCTAAATCATTTCGTCTGTTCTCCAAAAAAACAGTAGGCATATACACCTCTAATAATATTATCATGAAAAATTTTAATTTGCAAACATTAGGTTTTCAACATCGTCATAAAACAATAGTCGCGGATGTATGCCTTGTTTTATGGGCATATCTAAAGGCGAAAGTTGAGTACAAACGTTCTATAATGTCCGATTAATCAATTAATCCGATTAATGAAAATAAACCTATTAATCCAGAGGATTAATGAAAATTAGAAACCTGGTTTCACCAGCAATACTGTTGTAATCATATCATTGCTGTGAGAGAAGTGCTCTGAAATTGTAACATGGATTTTTACTTACCTAACCTTACACAATAACAAGGTTTGTACCGAAGAAATAAAGAAGAATTTTCCACTATAATCTTTGTAGACAATTTAATTCTAGGGGCAAAATTCAAATTTTTTCACATCATCAAGCAATGTAGGGTAAATCGTATAGTTGGTGCAGACTTTTGGGACATATCAGAGCTTAGTGAAAAAATACGGTTTGTCTTAAACATGTTTAAATCTTATTCATACAGAAAAAACAGTTTTAGCGGAAATTCGAATGTTTATTGCGTTTTCCAACCCTTTCTGGTCACATAGCAACTAAGTAAACAAATTGCATTGTTATATTAACCATCATCCTGTAGGAATGAGTTGTCTGTCATAAGCATAAGATGTAGCTTGTGGAACAAAAGACTCACTCAATATTGAAAGAACTTGAAATTAAAAGCATTTCCTAAGTCAAAATCTCAAATCAGAATAAGCACAGCACGAGCACTCATATTAAAATATTCATTGACTAGAAAGCTTAGAATAGAGTGAGCATTAGAATTTCTATAAATGTTTATAATATAGATGTGAGCCATGGAGTGCAGTCTTCGAAAAAATGAATTGATCACACAGCTACATTTATTTACTAAGATGCTAACTTAGTATATAACACCCCTGCATCACGAATACCGCTCTTGCTGCTAGAGACGACAATCCCATAAAACGAGGCCGTAATAAGTCCCTTGGGAAAACAATATTTAATGCAATTTAAATAAAAAATGTTTACATAGTCAAATATAATTCCAACACTAACCAACATGAATTTTTTACCAGGAATAAATGTAAAATGTGGAGAAGGAATTCAACCCAACCATTTTACAATAAACGCTTGAAATTTAAAGTTTAAGTGTAATTTCAAAACATTGGTCGTGCTCATAAAACAGTAAAACCCAACCAACAATAACGAAACTGTGTTTTCTCATGTGGCAATATTTAAAGATTCACAATATTGATTCATGTGTGAAAAGCTGGGAGAAATAATAGTGTGAGAAATATTGGGAAATTCGTTTAAATGTGCAATACTTAGGACCGATATAAAGTTTATATTGTGGTAACAATACATACATGAAGCTCTCTCCATAAAACAAAAATTAGGGGAATTCTATCAATTTAGATTGGTTAATTTAGCAAAAAAATCATGTTGAATAACTTACATTCTTTTGTAATGCCATTGTAGATTTGTTCGCCATGTATATCTAGGCTATTACAATCTGATCAAAGAAACTGACCTTCATTCCCTATAACTTATTTACAATTAACCTGAATTTTAACAATGTGCCTACAAAATATCACAATTGAAAAAACGCTTCAAGGGAATAGAAAAAGTGATAAAACATTGAAAATCCTTATAAAAAATTAGATAGGTTTTCAAAAATATTATATAATTCAAACAGATTAAGCTTATTGCATAACTAGAAATTGCAACCTGACAGCTAAACACTTGACTGTGCGAATTAGAAGAGAAGAAATTATCGCTAACTAATACAATTTGAAAAAATACTAAGTTAATGCATACCTAATCAATTTCGAATTATATTGACAAACATTCTCTTTTTGAAGGAAACAAAAAATACAATAAAATGTCTTAATAAGTTGAAGTAGACAATTGTTCAGTAAAAGACAAAAAACCAATTTAAGACACGATTAAGATGCATCATTTTCAGCAAAACCAAAAACTGCTGAAAACCACGGGATCTCCAAGTGAAAAATGTGGAAAGACTTATTTTCCATATTAACTATAAAAAACTTATATTAGTGGTTCATCACAGGGAAAACTATTTTCTTTACTAAATTTTCCCTAAAGCTAGTGACGTCTTGTACATTCAAATTAATTGTTTTAATGAAAATAAATTTTTAGTAGGAACTTGTTATTTAATAAATTTTAAGTAAATAATTAACAAAATAATTTTCTTTGATTGTTTCAATAAATATTCCAATTTGTTTTGTCATACATTCACTTTAACCCCTTCCATACCAAGGACGTATGTATCTGTCATATATTTTGTCACTCAACGAACAAGGATGTATATGTACGGCGTTGCATAAAAAGAATTATCAAGAGCCCAGTTGTTTGTGATACTTCGAATAAATTATCTGCTGTTGTTGAGAAAGGTCTGGCACTATTATTTTGCAATGACGTATATATACGTCCTCGGTCATTGAGTAACAAAATATAGAACGTATATATAAGTCTTGTTAGGGAAGGGGTTAATGCCAGTTTGCTCCACTTTTTTGAATTTTAGTACAATGCTAAATTTCGATCAATGATTAATGGTGAAAACAACGCGCGTTTCGCGATAAGAAAAAGTGGCTTTGATTTCCGTTTTTTCTATGAAAGTTAGTGTAATTGGAAATATTAGTTTACCTGATTGTCTAATTTGTCATGATAAATTATGGTACGAATCAGCTATCAGAAGCCAATAGTATCACAATTCCGAAAAAAATATTAAAAAACCATTACACGAACAACCTCGGGTTTTCAGAATTATTGTATATCTCAGTTTAATTCTATTTATAAAGAAATAAAGCTTTTACTAGATCTATCAAATTTTTCATAATACACAAACAGCGATGAAAATCTTTACCTAATTTTGCTTAAATAGAAGTCATACACAAATTATAACGCTATTCGTACTATGGGAAATGATTTCGAGTTTGCGTTGAGTTCTCTGAAGATGACTGTTGCATCAGTTTTATATACAATTTTGAAAAGACTGAACTTGCATCAAAAACATCCGCCTTCAACAGTTCGCTTGGCATTTTCGACACATCGGCAGGTCTGAATTCCAATTGTTAAGTAACAACAAATACATCAGAGTTATTTTTAATTAACCAGAATGAATTCAACAATGAGTTAGGAAAGAAATTGACTGAAATTTCAAATAAAAACAACTAAGCCCAGCCCAACACCAGCCCAAATTAATTATAGCATAATATACAAATTTTGAGGGAACCAAATAAAAGTGTTCCTTACAAGTCAACAATTTAATTAGGTCAGCACTGTTGGCAGATTTTAAAAATACTATGGCCTTCATTTTCATGAAGGAAATCAATATTTTTGATGCCTGAGAAAAATCTTTCTTCGGTAGAATACAGTCTTTTAATGCTCAACAGCTTTTAAATAATTCATTTCAAAATTATGATTTTGAAATTAGGATCTTTAGTATTTAAGTGCTCTAGCATACAAAATGATTGGCGATTCTGAGAATATTGTGAAATTTAAATAATTTCGCAATACTAGAAGTCATTGATGCCTTAAATACGCATTTTTGACATTCTCTTCGGTATTTAAAAACATTTCTTTTTGGAATTTATGTTGTTTTTGTCGGGCTTTTTAATTATCGAAATATGAACAAATATAGATAATTGTAAGAAACTTTGCGCAATCAATAGCGTTCATCGCCCTAACAATCAGGGAAAGGGCGAGGGAGATAGAGGTTATTCAATGAATTTTATTTGTAAACAATTATTGTATATTCAAATTTTCATGGGTTCTATTAAAAAAATTAACTTTTCAGTACTTAAACATTTGTTGAGGTACTAGCAACTTTATACAAAAAATTTACGTCCTCAATATAATCCACAGTATTCTAGCACAATACCCAAACTTTCTTATTCAAGTGTAAACTTAAAACTATTGTAACAAATAATCATATATGTTCTATGTTCTCGCAACAACATAGCCAATCTTCGGACGAAGGTTTTTTCAGAAGCTCGAAGCAGTTTCCTTCCACAACAGACATTGACTTGCATTTCTGCAAGTGTTCACACATGTTTGGAAAACATCCTTCCAGATAATGATTAAAATAATTTCTGATCCAAATCGATCATGATCAACTGTTTTTTATTTAAAATGTAAAATATTGTAGCACAATAAAGCAAACAATTAATGACGGCGGGTTTCTACATAACAGAACATAGAGCATTTTGGTCTCGACAAACCTTGAACATTTTTTGCTTCATTTAGACTGGTAAAATCAAGAAGTCTTAAACGTTTCTTTTTAATTAATTGAATTTCACAATTTTAGCATGTCTAAATATTGGATGGTTCAACATAAGTGTTGGACTTCTGTTGCCCAATAAAAAATGGAAAAATAAATTCATAGTGTGTAAAATACTGCCACAAGTATGCGAACAAAACCGTATTCTTTTTTAGCTAAATTCATAAAAAACTCTGCAAGACATTAAGGATTCAGGAAAAAGTATTTGACATTAAGTCCGACTGAAAAATATTCCTTGTTCAACAATAGCTCTTCAATATTTTCTAGACAGCAAGCCTTTTAAAAATTAGTGCACTGTTGTACAACCATATTTGAAAGTTATTTCTTGAAAATATTAAAAGTCTGAATATTAAATCTATATTTATTTAATGAAACTAATTTGGTATTAATTTTGGCGTTTGAAGATTCGCAGATTGTGTTATTTAAGAAATATTCCTATGATCCATTAGAACTGATAAATTATCATTAATGACATCTATATTGAAAGAAAATCTGTTGATTTGATTTGATGCGAAATTTCAACAAAAGAAATCACAAGAAATGAGGTAGTCTGTTTATTCACAAAGCAATTTCAACATGAAATGAAATTTAAAAAATAAAAATGACTGAAAATCACAGTTACCTCATCATTTACTTAAGGAAGGCAGTCATTGTAGATTTCAAACTTTTATGTTCTTTGACTTTGCAGTTAAAATACGCTAGCAAATGATACGACTTTTATAGAATAAAAAGGCAATAACAGCAAACAAAATCAAAATAAACGTATCCATAGAGATTTAGAATATTAAACCACGTGATGTCATTATGATTTACTTTCCGCTTTGAAACTTTTCCATTAATTTCAACTATTCAATTGGTAATTAAAGTGAAGAAAATATTACTTCGAATGTTAGAATATGACAATATTTCGATGGAAATAGAAAAAATATTAACTGTATAAATGAATTTTTATAACGAAGTTATGTACTTAATGAGCGAGGCGGTTTGTGTAGACATTTCATTGACGTTGGCTGTCAACTGATTAGAAAATTGTTGAAAAACTTCTATCAGCCTGTTTGCGTCTTCGAGATTGATGCGATTTGAGGGTTTCACTACTGTCAGAAAAAACTTCCCACCAACATATTCGTCTTTTTTATGTTTTAATTTGTCCGCCTTGCGTTTTCTAAAATATCAAATTTAGTACAGAGCAATTCAGTCCTAGAAAACATTTAAGAATTGTCAAATTAGAATGCAACGATTTCAGCGCAAGGAATTGGTACATTTCCAAATTCGCGAATAATTCATACTGCTCCAAAATACAAATTAAATATTAAAAATATGCGGAAACACAAAGCGAAAGATGAGTTTAGATGGTGATGTATATTAAATTCACCAAACGCTAATGAAATTATTAAAGAAGCCATTTACGTGCATTCATTAAAATATAAATATAAACGCTAATTAACGTTAAATATTTTTTCATCGCCTCCTCTAAAAAATGAAATAGATAACTTTGATCGTGCAGCAAAGACCTAGAAATAAGGCAAGCTTAACCAAAAATCAGCATGCCGAAATGAACTTTCCAAAACACTAATGAAAATAGCAATTCTAGAAAATAATACAACTGTAACATTTCAAATCGTTTACGCGCGTGAAATTGTGCCTGTTCACAGTTTGGAGTAGAAATGCAAAATAAACATTGTAAATACTTTCACAGGCATTAACGATAAGTACGAGCACTGGATTTAGATATTGAACCAATTGAAACCAAAAGATCACAGGCTATTCGCTAGTTCACAAGGAATGTTGGCTTTGCCATTTAATCGAGAAGCAACATTAGCAAATTAAGAAACATAAAAAATTAAATTAAAATGACACCAAAAGTTAATATTGTTTATAAAAAGTTACTTAATATGGAAAGCAATACAATAAAAAAAATTCTAGGAAACTTGTCTTAAATCATAAGCAAAAAATCCTGTAGCATTGGACACATTTTGGATACTCATGAAAACAAAATTGTACAATAAATGATTATATAAAAATTGATATGTAAGCAGTCTATGGAAACACGTAATTAATTCATTACATGTGATCAGTGGCGTACGCAAAGGGGGCATGGTGGAATACTCCCCTTTCAGGTTTTCAAAAGTGATTTTGAATAACTAAATAAAATATTGTTCGGTAAAAAAAATTAAAATCTAAAGTCGTGAAATGCATTTTTTAGGATCACTTTTCTAAATATTTTCAAAGATGTTCACCCCGTCAGAAAATCCTGCGTACGCCCCTGTCTGCGATGTTAATACACTAAATGATAATTGATAACTGTCAAGACTAGAATTTCAAACGCTTGATGGATAATAAATTTAAATGATAAACTTGAAAGAACACAGGCCACACAATTTATTTCACGCATTACAATTATATTGAACAGCAAACCTTGAATGTACTGAACAGGAACACCGCTAGCATTTACTCTAAAGGAGCACTGTTTAAGGAGAGAGGACAGAACATTTTCTCATAGTCCTATTCAACTTCTTAATAAACCATTTTAAAATTAAGTATATAATAATTGTATAAGGGGTCCAAAAAGCAGAATTTTAACACATTTCCCAGGTATGAGTGATAAAGGAAACTATGACAAATCAAAATTGAGAAAATTAATGAGTAACTAAATTTAGTATATTTTCTCAGTTCAAATTGCAAAATACTGTAGTAAATGAATTGTCTATACAGTGATTTTGATGAAGGCTACAATTGATTGAGTAACAACTTAAGCTATAGTCTTTCTCTCAGCAAACATCCATTTATTGATTGATGCTATTAACTCAATTAAGAGCAAAATGTCTCAACGTCATTAGAAAGTAAAGTGCGAACTAAATCCACCAGACGATATTGACAATAAAATTAAGTAATTGAAGAAATCCTCAATGTGCACTTTGTGAAGGAGGTAGAAGAAAACTCCACAAAATAGATTGTTGATGCTAGGTCAATATCTCATCATTATCAGCAAATACGAAATTGCAAAATCACTAAAAGCGTGGCCAAAGAATCTCTGCCATTAAAAACTGATGTGTCAAACCAAACATTTTTCCGGGCTTTCTATAAACAACAGGTTAATGTTCAATATTTTGTACCCTTAAGCGATGGAGTATAAATACAATCCAACAAGTAATTACTTCATAAATGCGCTATTTTCATATATTACTTGGTGTACTGGAATAACTTTGTTAAAATTTACTATTGTTCAGGTCTTGTTTTTTATTGAATTGTTGATAATGGTCAAAACGCCAAGTTGGTCAAAACAAATCTTCGTCAGATTAGACAAAAGTGTCTAAGATTCGGAGTGATTAAAAGCATTCATTAATTTGTAAATGACGTGTAAAATTTAGAATATAAAACAGTTTAAAATTAGGGCATATGTGAATAGCCATGTGCTCCATCGGTCATAGACATATGTCACAATTATTGATTCATCTTTGAATAGTTTACAGACATTTTGATAAAATTACAATAAATATATATTTACTAGTTTTCATAAGATAACCAATTTAATAAAAAATTGTTGTTACTTTGAATTAAAACTATTACAAACTATTTGAAATTCTTAAAATATGTTTATCAAAATGAAAAAACAAATTTATGATAGTGAATTTAATGTGTAATATTCAGATAACTGCTGCAATTGATGTTCATTTTCGAGAATTAAAGAAAAATTTTTTATAGAGATGCACAAAAGAGGATTGACTAGGACCCATAATTTTTGGAAGGAACAAAAAGCTTAAAATATACATAATGCTTGTAAAACGGGAACTTCTTCAACAAAGAAGAGACAAAGAACTGGGCTTCCACGGACCTCTAGGACTCAAAAACTCATCACAAGCCTCAGAGCAAATCAGACGAAATCCAAGGAGGTACATGAGAAAAATAGAAAATAAGCCAGGATATCCATCAGAACCATGGTCCATGGGTAGAATGGTAAAGGAGATCTGAAATGTCTCCCTATTGGATGTAGAAGAAGCAGGGTGTTGCGCCTTACGATACAAAAAAGGTATGGGGAAGCGATTAGGTGCACTCAACAAGCCGGTACAGCTAGTCATACTGCTCGTGTTGACCAACCGTGGTGTAGGCATGGTTTAGCAGGCAAGGAAAAATTTTCACCTTCTCATATCTGAATATACTTGAGAGTATGTCCTGTGGCAATTCTTGACAATTAATCCTGCTCTTCCCTAGCAAAATCTGGACGTTCTAAAATCAAAATTAAAAAAACACTTCTAAACGTTGTTCCCGTTTCAAGGATTTATATTTTGTAAAGTGGAGTCATGAAAGAACTTTTTACATAAATAACAAATAAATGTTAATTTTATAGATAAAAATTTTCTTTGCCCGCCCTAGGCAAATATTATAGCATGTCAAACAACTTGATTGGGTAGTGCAACTAAAATGAAATAGTCTACACCACTTGAACTCAATTCATGAATAAACATTTANAAGCAGGGTGTTGCGCCTTACGATACAAAAAAGGTATGGGGAAGCGATTAGGTGCACTCAACAAGCCGGTACAGCTAGTCATACTGCTCGTGTTGACCAACCGTGGTGTAGGCATGGTTTAGCAGGCAAGGAAAAATTTTCACCTTCTCATATCTGAATATACTTGAGAGTATGTCCTGTGGCAATTCTTGACAATTAATCCTGCTCTTCCCTAGCAAAATCTGGACGTTCTAAAATCAAAATTAAAAAAACACTTCTAAACGTTGTTCCCGTTTCAAGGATTTATATTTTGTAAAGTGGAGTCATGAAAGAACTTTTTACATAAATAACAAATAAATGTTAATTTTATAGATAAAAATTTTCTTTGCCCGCCCTAGGCAAATATTATAGCATGTCAAACAACTTGATTGGGTAGTGCAACTAAAATGAAATAGTCTACACCACTTGAACTCAATTCATGAATAAACATTTATAAACCATGGATTGAACTATTCCATAAGTATTACTCACTTTTCAGGAGTGTGAATTAGAAAAAAACGAAAGACTTCTGATCTAGAGATAACTGGATGTCTAGCCATACGATTAATCCATTGTTGAAGATCCTCCATTCTTTGCTTAATAAAGGCCTCTTCGTATCGACCTACAGCTTTTGGGTCTGGTAATGGAGGTATGCAGATGATTGGAAACTTAGCTGTTAGACGTTTGTGTAACCAGACAAATTGGTTGTAACGATGATTTACGGAAGTGTCCAATTGAGGAGTGGAAAGTGTATACGTCATGAATTTTTTCATTCCATGATATTTCTGTGCCTTACTTGGCTGACCCAATGATATGGCAAGAACTTTGTCGGGTGGTTGCCAATAGGGACCATCAGTGGTTTCAATAATATATATTTGGCTTGTGGGTTCCTCGGACACCTAAATTACATGAAATTATAAATATACAAGAATGCTTGTTGAAATTCATATAATAATGCCTCCAATGTAAAAAATTGGCTTATAATAAAATACTTCTTGAACCTCCTAAAACCTTTTCAAGAAAAGTATCGGGCGAAGCAGAAATTATTCTCCCTCAAACAAAATTTTTGAAGTAGTAGTTTCATTTTACTTAGAAGTTTAAATATAGAAGTGAAGTTTAAATGATAAAATATCTTATTGTGAAATGTTCTAACTTTTTGCGGAGCGATTCTTACGCCATGATAAAAAATATATCAGTTTTAAGAGAAATTAAATGATTTTCCATTCCTTGTTGTTTATGGCCTCTTAATAGTTCCAAGGGCCTACTGCTATTGAAAATAACAAACACGTTCAATTTTCCTATTGCCTAAGACGAGGAAACCCGAATTCAAATGATTGTTGTGTATTTTAATGTCAATATATAACAAAAATAGCGTAATTTAGTTTTAATTAAACATGCATTACATATCAAATGATCCACTATGCCTGTCGGATGAATTCCCAAAAGAACCATACAATGAAAAGTCAATATACAATGTTTTTGCAAAATACTGAAAAAAAGAAAATTAAGGTAGCTGGATACTATTAAAATACCAACTTTGGACAAAATATGCAAAATTGTACTTTCTGCATTTTTCAAAACCAAATACTGTTTTCTGCTTGAAAATATAATTTGGCAACCAATTTCAAACATAATTGACAAAAATAGTGTTTTGGTTGAGATGTGGGGCGATCATACCCATGAATAATCAAGTTCTGAGTGAGCAATCGTATGTTTGTCATGAAGCTCCAGAATAATGGTGTGGCTTGCAAACACAGTTATGATGCTGTATACGAGTTTCTAATATCAATGCTCGATGAACAATTGAAGCCAGAATTTCTAAAAAAAAGTTCCAGAAAAAAACACACAGAATCGATGAATAACGAAATAAATATAATTTGGATAAATGCCATAAAGAGGTATTCCTAGAAGAAGCTATTGAGGAAGCAGTATATTATGCTGTTAACCATTTTAATGGTGACTGCATACGTGTTATCCAAATGTACAGCTAACTAGGTATTGCGGTCAGTCAATTCACCATCACTGCCTGTATGGAAACAGGTAAAATATGCTGAGAAATTAGTACTGAAATCTTTAGAAATTGCTAAGATCTGTTAAAACCAGGGTTTGCTGAAATAAATACTGAAAAAGCTATGTATGCTGTCAGAGAGGCAAATTTATTCAACATGTATTATTCAGTTGTTATTTCTCGCTTTTCTCATAATCACCTTTTGCGTAAATTTCCATTTTTGATACTGTAGAGAAAACACTAATAAATACTTCGAAATTTGACATGTGCATTAAAAATAAATGCTCTATTATAGTGAACAAAATTCTTAGTTTTGATTTATACGGTCAAATTAAGATTTTAGCAACAAGGTGTGAGGCTGCTTTGATGACTCAAAAAATCTAAATTTGCATACATTTCTACAAAATATCTCAATTGATAGTTTTACTCATTAGAAAATTCCGTTATCTATGTACTCTTCTTGTCATGAGTAACTGTAGCTGTTGAAACTTCACCCAAAGGGTGTCCACCTCCCATAAATGCAAAGCAAATACAACCTATAGTTCGAATCATGTTCAATATTTGATATACATAAATTCTAATATTAACTTTAATAATGAAACTTTAGATGATCAACTTCTTTTAGAACTTGCATCACTTTATATTTAACACTTTTAGCGGAACAACAATTTACTACTGAATACTAGTATACAGTTTTTGCGTCGTTCGTGTAAATTTGTTCGACAATATCCCATAAAGTTTGCCAACAATTTGATAAGGAGCGTTCTAATATGATACATTTCAAATATAAGTAATTCAGTCTAGCTCCAAGAAATTGATAGCTCACATAACATAAAAACAAGCCCACCTTTAGACTTCCATTTAGATAATCTTCAGTGCCATTCCGAGCGAATTGTGAAGATATACGAGTTAATATTCCTGATCTTACAGTTAATAATCCTCCAGCATTAGATGCATTCGATGAAGTCCGCCCACCAGGGTTAGGAGTGTTAAGGGTCTCATTGGTTGGTGCAAAATCGGGAGTTCCTGTATCTGAATCCCAATCGGAGTCATCGTCACTGAATGACTAAAATATGTATTCATTACTAAAAAAATTAAAAATACAGAAAATTATTAACATAAAAAGATTTATCTAATTCAAGGAAATTACTCTTGCCATAAAGAAACTAGAAAGCTATATCAAAAAATTACATGTTCACTAAATCCTGTACTCGCAGTGCCAATAGTTTCAGTAACTGCAGTGAACGGTACATTGTTTATTGGTGGGGGTTCCACTGGTGGAAGATTTTCTACATAATTTTCTGGAATTAATCCCTCCTTGCCTTGGGAATTGCGTGCAGTATACCATCCTTGATCAGCATTTTTTATAACCTCCAAAATTTCACCTACTTCGATACTCAAATCTGTTGACTGCTGTGCTTCCAAGTCATACAAAGCTCTAACACGAAATACCATTTACAACAAAACTAAAAATATAATAGATAATTGTATAACACAGTATAAATTTTCAATATCCAAAACATACAATATAAATATGAGAAAATATATATATACATTCAATTATGTTGAATATCTAAATAATTGAAATACAGCAATAACTAATCAATATAGAAGATAAAAACTTTGGAAGTAACCCAGTTTGGATCGCGATTACTAAACTTCCGGATTCAGACTTCGTTGAAGACTTACCGCCATCACCTTTTGCACCAGTAATTGAACCTCCACTCAACTATCTATTTCAACTGTCACAGTCATATCGGAAGAAGCTTTACCTCCATCACCTGTAATTGACTCACTGCAAAGAGTTAAATATTGAGCGGATTATCCTTACGCAATTATCTCAATTCTTGGCACGACATATCCTCATCTTTCAGGAAGGTAACGATGGGGAAGAAAATAATCATTCTTATGACATAGAACACAATGTAAGCTCGGACTCGTTTGGAATGGAGTTCCCACACGGAATGTCGGACGAACTTGTTATCCTGGAAGACAACGCTGCTCCGGATTACAACTTCCCTTCCATATCTGTAGATTGGCAGAAGCTGGACTCTCACCATCCACTTCCGCGACGTCTCCACTGGATTCGTAATACCTACATTGCCTTTTCTCAGTTCTTTCCTTATGTGATCAAGAAACCCAGGAAATTCTCAAAACTTATACATGATCATATTATGGCGAAAATAGCTGCACTTCTTAAGGCTAACATAATTGAAAGATTTCCGAGGTCTTATTTCTGCTTCAATTGTTTTGCTGTTCCCAAAAGACGAAACAAGATCCGCTTAGTAGTTGATTTTAGTCCTGTAACGTGTTTTTCTATACATTTTAAGTTCTTTTTATCGTCTTTTCTACGTGTTAAGAAGTACCAACCACCGAAAGACAATGTGATATTACTTCTGTACCTCAAATCGGTATTTTACCACTTAGATATCCAGCAGAACAAACGTTATAAAACTTGTTTTCTGGCATCGGATGGGACTCGCTATCGTTTTAATCAGTTTGCCTATGGGTCTGGCTGTCTTGCCCTCAAATGTTTCTCAATTATCGGTTAACACCACTAAAGATGTGCACAATAGCATGGCAATAGCATGGGGACACATATTGGTTTTTCATATATCAGCGTTTCCTCAAATAGATCTTACCTTTTTGGAGTCTTCTGGTATACTCTTCCAAGAAGAAAAATCTAATCGTTCACCAGCTAAAGAAGCAGAAGTCTTAGGTTTCCAGTTTAATCTTAGTAATTCACAGTTGGCGCTTACTGAAACAAAAGAACTTACAGTAGGAATTATCTTATCATTGGATTGGACTAAAATATCAGACAAAACAAAAGAGAAAGCGCTTGGTCATCTGGCTTTCGCATGGCCGTTAATAAGTCCTTGGGCTATTATCAAACCTCCTTATTACTCCAGCAACAG
This sequence comes from Hofstenia miamia, assembly GCA_900660155.1. Taxonomy (NCBI): domain Eukaryota; kingdom Metazoa; phylum Xenacoelomorpha; order Acoela; family Hofsteniidae; genus Hofstenia; species Hofstenia miamia. The sequence continues at coordinate 1,214,843 of CABFPE010000184.1, forward strand.
ACCAAATTTATTTATGCCAGCTAAATATCTTTTTCGTAGAATGCCGCACTAATACGAATGGAATAGTAAGAAGTTCAAGAATCTCCAAACATGGTATTCGGACGCTTCCAACACTGCACTTGGCATAGTTAGAACAGACATCAGATTTCCTAAGTTTTATACTTATGTTCTGGATGATAAGAGATGGACATATACGGAAAAGAAATAATGGAACTTGCAGTCGCAGCATTCTTAGCGGAACCCGGTTCAACAATAACAACGGATTTGCAACCTCTTTACCATGCGGCGCTAAAACATAAAATTGTACAGTATGAATTCCTTGAATGTTCGATTTCCCTTAATTTGTTAACTTTTGTTAAGCAGTTAATTGTACGCTGAGTAGCTTCGGAGGAAAATCCTGTCGATGCCCCATCACGATTTAGTTGTCAATCTGATTGTATTCCATTGTATGCTCTTGATTTCCTGTCAAACCCGTTGCGTACAGCTTTAACCCTTATTGAATCATATATATAAACGACATGACAGGTAATCAAATTTAGTTGCTCGTTTGAATTTGGATTGGAATAAGAGAATAAAATTTCTTTAACCCGTTACTTTGACGTTCGTCTCTATTCCTCATATGTCACAAAACACTCGATCAAAAGATAAGAAAACAACTCCCTCTGCATCGCAAACACACTGAAACAGAAGAAGAATCAGACCCAGAACCTGTATAACTCTCTAAGGACTAGCTGCACAATTAATAACACATGGACCACAGGCAGCACATAATCGATGCAATCACCAACGTGATCATCCAATTAATTCGTCTACTGCCACATCAGTTCCGAATATTATCGCCAATCATTCCTTCGATTTTGAAGATATCTAGATCGTTACTGAACAGATGGCAGACACTCTCGCCACACCAAAATGCCGCGGTAGAGATAGAAGAGAATTCCAGCTGCTCCACAATCTCATGCGCGACTTCCACAATCTTGATCAGGAGAATAGAAGAGACATCTCAAACCATATCAGAATCCCCTTGGGATGAGACTGGAACTCGGTGATATTGTTGCTGAATAGTCTACGAGATGTGGAGAATTCCCTCTTGTTGGACCATGATCTAATTTGTAAAACCCTTAGTAATAAGATTATTGAAGTCTCCTGCAATGGTCAAAATTGCAGAGGGAAAATTAATCTGCATATCTTGCGCGGATTCATTTATATAACAATTTGTGTCATTACTAGAAGAGGGTGGGCAATAAGTGACGTTAATAATATGCTTAGATGCTTTATTGCAATCCACTCCAATGTACATAGATTCGCAATGCTGATTCTGTGACATTCGAATTTAGCTCTAATTTAATATAGGCGATAATACCACCTCCACCATGTAACTTGTTGTAATTTCGTCTCATACAAGAATATACAATACGATCTATGCGAAATATATCATATTCATTTATTGATACATAGCTACTTGGTATGGATTCCTTGAGATGGGTTTCAGTTACCAAACAAATATCTATGTTTAAATTATTTAAATCATCAGCCAAAACAGATGAAGCTTGTTTTCTTAAATGAACAAGATATTTTTTAATACATTGCGTCTATAAGTAGAATTCGAGGATACATGAATTTATGATCTAGTCATGCGAATTAAGGTTCAGAATTTCCCCAATCAATGTATTTGATAAGTTGTTTCATTTCTAATAATCTACGAGGACAATTTGAATTTATATATATATATATATATATATAT
>CABFPE010000184.1:1231930-1242040 GCA_900660155.1 Hofstenia miamia
ATGATGGAAACTTTGAGTCATCTCTATTGGCGCAGCTCAGTGCACAAGTTTTTTGATGATGACTTTAACATATATAACTTATGTCAATTCTTGAATAGCAGCAAAACCATTGATAGTTTTGAGTGCATAAACGTAGATTTCAAAAACCTCCTCTTCATTTACTTCTTAAGGATTTCCGAAATACAATCAGAGGACATAATGGAACAAATTGAGATTTCTTATCGTATCACCAAAGTTGAGGGCATTCGCCTAATAATGATAGTTCATGGAAAGTATGAAACTGCAATACCTGAACCAATAGAAAATTTACATTTTCAGATGGAGAATTTCTTAATACTATCCAAGGATGATTACGCCCCCATTTCATCACATTCCATGAGCCACCTTCCAATCACTAGGCTCATATATACCAATTTACTTCTGTGTCAAAGAGTGCCATCCCATCATTTAGTTGTTGATCAGAAATTAATTGTTGACGTCCTGCTCCAATCACAGACATTAGAAATTACAGATCCCACTACCCCCTCATTAACTACTGTAACGGATATGAGAGTTAGTTTCGCCTTTGCCCAGAGCGGCCAACTACTTAATGAGATTCAAACTATCTGGTCTGATCTAAAGGCTGATTTTAACCCCAAGTCTGATTGGCCCCATTTGGATATATCTAGCCCATCACAGACTTATCATTCGTCCATAGAACGTGCTCTTCAAGACATCAAAGTCTCCTATAACAATCAGGATAAGAGAAATTTTAAAGAACATCTCTTTGCAGAGAAAAACTTACCAGATATCTATGCCAGAGGAGCAATTTGGATACTAGCAATCTATTTAACAAAAGAACCTCAACTTCAAATACCCATGTCACATGAAAAGAGAACATCTCTCACAAAAATAACTATTCATGAATTAGCCGTGTGTCCACTGACATGGAAAGTGAAAAACTGGCTTTTGTATAAATGTAGTCCTCCTTCCTCTCCTGGAAAAACAAAACACGCCATGGATAAGTTTGAAAAATATTATGGTAAGATGTCAATTATGTTAACCAGCAATTGACTTGGGATTTGTCCATCAGACATTGATATTTGTTCTGATACAGTAAAGAAGTACATGTGGGGCACCACAGCTGAGACAAAATTCGCCATCTTTCACTCTGATAACACTCCTCTTGGAAAGATTGTCTGCATCAACCAAACAATTTCTTGAGCAAGTCACCAAGTTCGATATATATGGGAAAAATGAACTTTTATTTAACATGCAGCAAATGAAATATCCTTAATGCAGGTATGGGCAGTTTATCAAATTGGCTAGGCATGTTAGCAAGGAAGGCAAAATCATTCCAATCACCATTTTCGATCAGGTGATGAGGACACCAGAGCAATTTTTTTGAGAGGAGGAGTTACTATCATCTTTGGCGGTGCAAATGTCTCCCCATATTCATGATGAGATTGAGAAAGTTAACTTGGAAAAATTTGGAGGTAATGCCATCTCTCCTAAACCGACGCCACAATGGTCTGTAATGGAAGACGAACGTATTTTGATGGTTGAGCATGATCCGAGTGAATTTCGAGATGAGAGAGTTCTGGTCGACAGTCGTGATAAAGACGTCCTATCATTGATGAAGTGGTGTCTTACAGAGATGTTTACCAAGGAGGAGTTAGTCATTTTACAATCCCCAGGGCAACACGTTGCCTGGATGTAGAATGTACTACTTCTCGAGTGCGAATCTCCACACAACAGGTTGAATGTTTATGACAAAAGGGACTTTGAGGAAAGTTCTGGGATACCATCAAGGAAGCCCGTATCAATTATCCAGTAATGATAGGAACTGCCACTTTAGCTTCTACTTCAAAGTTTACTGAGATGGAGAAAAAGATCAAAACTTCAAATCTTTTGCATATCCCGCCACCTACAATAGAAACCCCGCTAATTCAGCCAAAATGGAAGGTATGAAAGCCTAAAAAGAAGGTCGCTGCTCACTATAACTGATATTTTTATGCGAGGACTACCAATTCATATGATATTACAAGCAATACAAGAGAAACTCGCCACACTGCAGCTGAGTGTTCTTATCCTCTTCCAGGCTGCTGGAGATCTAATGTGGATAAATAATGTTGAAACAGTGACTTGGNAATAACCTTTGAAGAAATTGTCCCATTAGCAAACACATGCCAACCATCAAATTTCTATGGCTGAAGGACAAAGTGGTTACACAATGAGAGGTACTTATGCAAATTACCCGAGAGGCAAACTACGTGGAAGTCACAACATGGGATGGTGAACTCACTACAAAGATGATCGTGGCTACACAAAACATTGTCTCTGGGCCAGCCCATCAACTGCTAGCCAAAAATTAATTTGAGCGACAGGGGTGTGTAGAGTCGTTCAGGGATTTTGTTGATTTTATTCTTTTAAATATTTATTTTGTATGATTATGTCACTATGACATTAGTAGCTCTTTTCGACTTTAGGTTGCTACTGCTAGTTTAATGTCCCCTCGATGGTGCTTATTGTTGCTCAAATTTAATTTTGCAAGGGAAAAGAATTTGATCATGTTAAACTACGTTGACATCTGATTATTGTAAACAAAGGCAGGTAATAGTTGAACATTTTTGTATAGAACCTGAGAACAGTGTAGTGATAGCTTAATAGATGTTATCTACTCTCAACTGCTGTTTTTACCATTGTATTTTTTATTTATTTATTATCTCTATGAAACTTATTGCTTAAGATTGGCTACAATTCGGGAGTGCTTTCACTAGCATGGGGTGGCAAGTTGCTTCTGGGGGTCTGTTGATTACCCAGTCCGAATTGTGGACTCATTAAGTTATGTATACAGTTATGTATAAGGAAATAATAAATCTCTCTTTTGTAATTCAACATGTACATGCACTTATAAAACCTAACACTGTGATGATACCATGCTGTGGGCTAGCATGAATATCTGGCAATTACAGATTATTTAATAGTGAGCTGAGAGATAACAATGAAAATGAGAGTTTGTATTTTCTGAATTGAGATAGAAATTAAGCAAGTGAGACAAATAGGGTAGCACCAGTCAATAGGTTAAGCACTTTACTTCTGGATGTTCCACTTTGGCTGGAAGCCATAGGAATTTGTCATCTTGGTTCTTACCTAAAGTAGTTTTGTTACTTGGATGAATTACTAATGTTACATCTATATGTTATAAATTCTGTGTTATTCCTTTCTCCGGAATCGTGGCTGTTATGTAAACACTATTCAAACCTTCTGCGGAGTCAATTAAGTTTCTAGCTAAGTTTCCCTACCAGCCAACAATTCTACAATAACCTTATCTGTAATTCAATTGCCAAAGGCTTTGAGGAGCTCATTCAGAGGGTCACAGGTTACATATTCTGAGGCTCTGGAAGGAGTAGAGGGTTGCTGAGGAGGTGAGTTCTCTTGGTAAGACAACTGTGGCAGAGCTGAAGCTGGAGTAGTGAGGTTCTGGATTTAGAGCTCCAGAGAAGTGATGCTGTCAATCAAACATTGCTCTCTCAGCAGAGCCTCAGAGGCCTGTAGCTTTAATTAGGCCTGTAGGGAATCAATGTGTTGTTCATATTTGGCTCACATCAAAGTTTGCTAAGCTAAGGTATCCTTGAGTTGCTCAATCTCTGTTGCTTGTAGGTCTAAAGATGGTGAAATAATGTTGCACACAAGAAAAGGATTGGGCAGAGCATTGGCAGTGTTAAGCTTTTGCTGGGTAACCACTGGAGTGACTGAGTAAAGTGAGGGGGTGAAGATAAGTTAACAAATGATCTAATGGTGCAATGGGTGGAATCCTGGCACCTAATCATAGGGGATGCTCCATGACAGTGTCCCATTATGAGAAAAACTATTCACATCCATAATAAATGGTAAAGAAAAAGAATCAAGAAAATTTAGTAACAATCTAAAAACAATTCTAAGGTATGCTCCAGAGAGACTAGTAGGCCAATCTAAAGCAGTAGACAGTGAGGTATAGGGTTTCAGTACTAAATCCAATTACTAGAAGAAAGAAACAAACAGTGGGGTAGCAACAGAAACAAGCTAAAAATATTGTTGGAGCTTGATGACAGTTCAGGATCATGTCAGGGTCACCATGTAGATGGATGGGGGTGCTCAGACTACTACTCACATTACTAAGGTTACAGAGGTGACCATAATAGCAAGTGACCTGTGTTCTAACAGAAAAAACAAGAGTATTGGTATTTCACCATTGTAATAAATAACAGTACAGATCCACCAAGCAGAACTAGACTTTAACTATGACCAACTTGCATGGCATCATGCTGAAGCATTATCCAGGAAGAAGATTCTAAACTTGAAAAGGTGCTACCCTATTTGTCTCTAGCTGTTAAATTCTAGCTCAATAAAACATTTCTTATTAGCTCTTATTTCTCAGCTCATGTAATAATAACTGCATGTAGTTGGCATGTATTCAAATTAGCCAGTGGCTTATTATCATCACAGTGTTAGGTGTTAAGTGTATGTTTGAGTTGCAAATGATCAATCAAAAGCTATTATTCCCTAACAATAATCATACACATAACTGAATGCTGTACACAATTTGGGCTGCCTACTGGAATAGAATGTGTTGTCATCCTAAACTCAGAAGAGTAACTCCCAAGTTGTTGCTGGAATACTAAGCATTTATTATAACAGATAACATAATGCCTAAAAAGGGGTTAGCAATAATATAATGAAACAGATCAAACACAGTTGAAGAAAGACAAAGTTTATTTGATGTTTGCTACAGGTTTCTCAAGTATTTATATAAAATTTTATAATAATTACCTGCAGCTGTTTACAAAGTTGCATTCATGGTTTTGCTCACAAAATTATTAGAGCAATTACACATCACCTGAAATTGAGGGGACAATAAATGATAAGTTTGTTATATTACATTCAAATTGGTAATAATAGTCACTAAAGTTAAAGGTGGAGCATTTTAGCTTGAGATTACAAAATCAAAATAAAATGAAAAAGGTGCCCCCAGTGACTCTACAATATATTTTTGACTTTTTGCAATATATTGAAAGCTACATATCATGCAATGTTGGGGTTTCCACAAAACAACATAAAATATATGATTTCCTATAAGTTTTATAAATATAGTAATGTTGTATTTGCAACAGAAAATGAGTTATTCAGAAAAAGTGATTATGATTCTTGATTAGTGATGATGTTATAAACAAGTAAAAACTTTCTCTTTTCTAAATAAGGTTGTTTTAAGATAATACTGTAGCACAGAAAGTTCAATTCTTGATAAAATTGTGACTTTTCATCCTGCTTGCCTTGTTGACAGTTATTGGTGGGGGAGAGGAAGGAAGCTTAGCTTAAAACCCCAAAATGATGCAAAGTAATGCCCTGTTTGTTAGTGCTGACCTCTAGTTTCATCAGCTTTGTAATTGTTTATTGAAACAAACTAGTAGTAAACTCTGTATTAATTTATAACTCTTTTAGAAAGTTATTACACAAAAAACTCTTCTCACAAATGTATTCTAGCAAAAGATACATGCATTTAAACACTAGTCACATATCTTTTACATTGTGCAAGAATGCATGAATATGTATATCACTCTTTTGCAGTTCTGAAGAACATGTCTACAATCTTAATTTGCACAACACCTTTCATCTCAACTATCATTCTCTGAGTAGCTCAATTTTTTTAACACTTTTCCAAAGAGCTGTTGGCACTTCAGAACATATGATGCAAGGAGCAGTTTTACTCATTTGATTAAAATAGTTTATGAGACTTGCTTTGTAATCCTGGAGTAACTGTCTAGCACCCACTCCCTGAGGAAAGACCCAGATGTAACAAAATCAATAGGAAATTTGGAATAAATTCTTAAAGCTATGTTTATCAAAGGCAATCACTGTACTGCATGTTTGTAAAAATACTTCAATGCAACATCTGCAAGTTTAGGATCTACCACATTATATCTGTGTAAACATTCCATTGAAAAAAAGTGATTCCAGGACCCTCAGCAAATAATAGCATCAAATGAATAAGAAAAACAAATTCAGAAACACTGAAATGATAAAAGAAGCTATTTTGACTAATTTTGATATATGATATTCATTCAATTGACATAAATCAAAGATCAGCAAATGGAGGTAAGCACTTGAATGGCAAGTTGGCTTGTAACCCAATAGATTTATCATATTTTTGGGAACATCCATAACCATGTATTTCAATAAAGCAAGCAAACACATATTATCTTTTCTGAAAGAATTATCTTTGTTCATTTCTCTTTTTCATTTTGTAAATGCAAAGCTGCCATATGAGTGACTGGAATGTTTAATTCTTTGTGGGAGACAGATCATTTCAGGTATGGCATTTAAATGTTGTTGAAGTGTTTCAACAAAGACCCACCCTGCATCAAACCTGGACCCTTCATTTTTCCTTTAAATCTACCTATTGCATGAGTTAAATAGTTCTCATTTAAATGGAATGAACACTCCATTCAATGCACTTTGCTGCTTGCACAAATCACCAGATTTCTTCCCAGTATTTAAAGCTGTTGTATAAGAAGTGATCAAATATTTTTTATTGAAAATATGTCCACACTGTTCTGCTACTGTTGTAATAAATTTTTTAGAAGCCTGCAAAACTTTTCAAGGTAATAATTATTTTAGCCTCTTCTGTGTTTCCACATATTTTCCCAAAATAATACTTCTCCATTTTGGAATAATTTTTCTCATCACAGCATAACTGAATCACTTCAGCACTTGTTAACACATCTTTGCATGTGTTTAATGCTGTCATTACTAACAAAGCATTTTCTGAATAACTGTTTTTCTGTTGCAAATACAACATTACTATTTTATTATCTTGTGCAATTTAGGTGACAGCAATAATAATCAATTTAAATGACAAAACTACTAACTCTATACCTAGCCCTGTTAAAGAGATGTGCTATTCAAGCTGTACCACATCTAGGTGTATTTATCTACATGTATGAATTTAGAAACACAACATTTTAAATAAAACAAAAGGAAAAATAATGCAAAATGAATTTACTGAAACTAAGCTGAAGTGAACACGTCCTCTTGAAGGGCTTATTCACCAATAATGCAATAAGTTTACAGTAGTGCAATTTGAATCTTAAATTTAGGAGACTTGCTTCTAGTAAATCTTAAATAATCTTAACCATTTCAATGGCTTGAGTGAAATACTCAATTAAAAGCAAAATAAAGCCCTGCAATTTTGTTTTTCATCCTTCCCACTTTATTAAATGCAGAAGTGTAGTAGCTTTAGGTAATAAAAATCTATTTAGAAATTATTGAAAAAATAATAATAAACACACTTCTCCAAGTATTCAATCATCACACTCACAAAATGTTCAGAAATTACTAACAATTTCAGATGTTTTCTAGAAATTGCAATGTCTATTCAACAGAATCAAGTTTTTATAAAAAATTTTTTATCTACATCAATATTGCATTACATTGACTGAAGAAAACAGCTTGGATATTTGGTAATTGATTATGGGCTTCTACAACATTGAATATACTAAGTAAAAAACAATCCAATAAGTGATCAGTGTTTGTAGATTTCCCAAAAATTATTTTATAAATATTGCTTTCATTGCTTGTCAGTAGAGCAAATATCAAAGGGATAAACTTGCTACCTTAATTAAATACTGAATATGAGAAGACAATAATATATTAAGAAACCAAGGAATGAACTGAAAATATAATAGTAAGATATTAAAGTAACTGTAATTATTGTAGATCCAATAGCAGATAGTGTGGCATTGGCATAGAAATCAGCAACAGTCCAAGTTCATTTTCTAATGAAGGGTTCATGTTGAGCATGGATTTGCTGATACTCCTGTAAATAATTAATTCTTCCTATTATGGTACCAATTTCTAATAAAAGTAGTAAGCTAATGAAAGAGTTATTTAACATTAGATCCTTAATTAAGAGAATAAGAGGCCCCAATTATTATAGGGAGCAGTGTGTGAAACTTAAGCGCAAAGTAAAAACATAAGTTTGATGCATTTCTCATCTTGTGCAATTTGTGTGGTAGAAATAAAATAACTTTTATAAATGAATGAGATGAATAACAGAAAAACCCTATTTGCACACATAGGCCTATGTTAAAGGATATTACTAGCCAAGCTATACCATTTGTAGGTACATGTTTACTAAGTTGAGACATTTTAGAAATGCATAATTTGAATAAAGTAAAATCAAAGCTGAAACATAATCCAAATTTACTTTTTATCTAACAAATAAATATAAACATGCTGGTATAAAAAATAAACAATATCATACCTTTGCTAATGTTAGTAAATAGAAAACAGGTTCTGCACAGTAGTCTGCAATGATCAGAAATTACTGTGTAAATTGTGGCAGAACTATTTAAAACTAAAATTGCATGCTTACAAAAACTAAATTCGTCAAATTATAAATTAAGCATTGCAATTTACTGAGTTTATATTACTACTGTTGAAATTGAAATTGATGAATAATGAAGTAATGTCACAATAACTGACATAACAATGAATGAACAGTCTTGAATGTTCCATCACATAACTTTGTGGGAATTGCAAAAATTGACAATTGAAAGTCTGGTGCAAATAAAGTAATTCCTTTTCCAAAAATAATAGTAATAAGATTCTGTTAATACTAATTCAATATGAAGCTCTAGGAATTGATTCTAAGAACCAAAGCTTTCTTTTCTCCACTGCACTTGACTAGTGTTTGACATTGTCTTCTAAAATTTACTTTGTAGTGATTTCATCACAATTAATATAAAGCATGACTATTTACCAAAATTTGAACAAAGAAGCATTTGAAATGCAAGATGGGACATTAAGAATGTGCTCAAAATTGATTTTGATATGGATAAATAAAAATTTTTTTAGCAAAATATTAAAAAAAATTTGTTCAATAATTGTCATGCTTTTGTGGTTCACTTGATAATTACCAAGATGTTACCCATCAGAAAATCATACATATGCCCTTGCAAAGAAACAGTATCTGTTGGTATGTTCATTAGAAGTGTATTACAAGCTGCATTGTAGATGCATATGGCATTTGAATGTGAAATCTATGTGTTTTCAAATTTCAATATAATAACTATATTTGTTATGAAATAAAAGAGGCTTCTCAATTTTTGTTCTATTATATTTCATTGGTTGGTACTTTTTATCAACATTTGAAACCTTGAAACCAACATAGGGAACCTTGAGAATGACATAGCAAATCATTTAGACAATATGAACAAAAATTTAGCATGAATGAGGTATAAAGATTAATAACATTAGATGGGTCATTTAAAATTTTCTCATATGTACATTAAAATATTTATCTGAGTTTTTTTATGAAATCAAGTATAATATTTTATAATTTAGTCTAGATTACAACTCAAAATACAACTGCTAAAACTAAATTTTGATGTCTCTTTTGATATAATTGATACTTATACCTCATTAATGCTAAATTTTTTGTTCATATTGTCATAACAATTTGCTATGTCAATCTCAAAGTTCCCTATGTCGGTTTCAAGATTTTGTATGTTGATAAAAAGTACCAACCTATTTCATTACTTCACTTTCATAAGTAATGTGAAGGATAAAAATTCTAAGTGTTCAATTTTAATCATTTTCCATTCACCTTAGCATTTAAATTCATATAGCAAACTGTCATTATAAAACAATGATATTTGACCAATTAAATTGCCTAAAAAAGATTATATGTACAGATTCCATTTTTGCTGAGACAATGGGGGATATTCATGAAATTTTGAAATGTTTCAAAATATCTAATTTTTATATAATTCATATCTGAAATTTTCAAAACAATGGTTGCCAATTCTTAAAATTTCCTATATTTTTTAATATTACTACTTTTGTTTTAATCCCATTACCAACATTGATTGGTTTGACATCATTTCTGACCTCTTAAGTTCCGAATTTGCAGAAATTTCTTGGAAAACACTTACATTAAGCATTAATATTTATTTATAGCTTTAAAAGATTTATTTAATTTATAAGTATACTATTCTTAAATAAGTGCTCTAAATTAAGCTTTAATGGAGTTTTGCAATACTTTTAGTATAATTATGATAAAAGCAACATCAATAAATTTGCTGATGATAA
>CABFPE010000185.1:44346-55337 GCA_900660155.1 Hofstenia miamia
GCTGCTTTAACTAGATTACAAATTGTTAATCACTCTCTCTCTAGTTTTCTAATCACATAGTTGGTTGTTAGTCTATTCACCATGATGTCTTGTATGAAATCTAATGTGTTTTTTGAAGTATGTGGAAATGCTTTCAACAGCATTTACTATATTAAAGAAATGTTAATTTTATTGGATAAAAAAATATATGTAATAACAGTATGACATTCAAAGGAAATGTATTCCTGTCTCCCACACAACATTCAGAAAGCTTTCAACTGGTATGAATGCAATTTCCATCACATTCCATTTACAGAAGGAAACCTAACAAATGAACAAATGATGACTTTGATTGAATCTCTGAATTTATCATGTAGATAGGAAACAGTATTTTGGGCATGTGATAGAATGAACTGTGAGTTTTTAAGTCGTTTAATTTCTCAACCCTTGGAAAATTTACTTGATTATGGTTATCAATATCCACAAAACTATGAAAACTCTACAGACTGTATAAAAGACTATTATAAATTTGTATGCCAAATGAACACTCCACAAAGTATATTATTATTATCTCCATTTACTAATCATAACAATCATTGTAAATTTAAGAAATTTGTTGTGAAACAATTGTAGCTAATAATCATTTTTGTTTTTTTGTTAAATAATTTATCAAACATATAAACTAGTACATGTAGAAAAAGAGTGAAAGCAAAACTATACCTTCTCTATTTACTAAACTGTAGTACAATACGTTTTGTAATAGCACTGTCCCCCATGTCATCATTGTGAAAAATTTTTTATTTATCAAAAACTTGTATTTATCACCCAATGCACTGACGTAGNCTATGAATGTAATTTTTTTCACAATAATCTGTATTTAAAGGAACTATGTTTATTGGTTATCATTAAAAGTATAAGATATCATTAAAAATAATGTATAAAACCTCTATAAAATGATTGTAACCCAAATAGTTTACTTTAAACATGCCTTTTGAAAATTAGTTTGTGAAATTGTAATTTATTTTTCCAAACAAAAGTAAAAATTAATGGTTATGAAATCATCAAAATTAAATTTCTTTTAATTGATAATTTATTATTATTATAATTATAAGTGGAAATAATATATCAGTGACATATCAAATTATTTTTTGACAAAAGTGAGTAGAACATAATTGTCTGTAAGGTAACACATCAAAATTACCAATTAAATTTTATAGCTGCTTTAACTAGATTACAAATTGTTAATCACTCTCTCTCTAGTTTTCTAATCACATAGTTGGTTGTTAGNCAGAAAATAATAAACACCATTGTTGAGTCTAATCTTTACTGTGACACCATATCTTGTGTTTAACTGAGCAGCATCCATGATTGTTAACCAGATTTATTTCAGAATTTCACTAGCAGGACTCATGATTGAAAAAGTACACAATGATGTTTGTGAATTTACATCATGTAAGCATTGTAAAATATCATCCCCTTCTTCTTGTACTTTTGTGTTGGGTAAGACAATGACATTATTATTAAGTGCAGGATGTGTGCTCAGTTTGTATGATGCCTAAGTGGCCCTTTTCTTGAATCATTCACACCAAGTCTCTTTGGAAATACTCAGGGACAGCTGACTGACTGTTCTGAATTTGAGCATAAAGCAGGCCTGCCTCTGTCTGTTTCCAGTTGTATCACTGAAAGTATCTGTTGGCAACAGGACTGAGGATGTTATTAGTGTTCTTTAATTTCACCATGATTACACTTAGCACCCTCTGTAATCTCCTCTTTTACACTGATTGGAAGGATTGTGTTTCTGTGGTGATCTGCATTGATCTTGGGAAGATGCTTGTAATTGCTGAGCAGAATGAATCTGAACAGTGTCTTTTCCCCAGGCTGTTTCTCATTGCTAGTGAGAGCAGTCCAATAGTCCATAATGTTATGAAGTCTCCCTGGGCAGTGCTCAATAGAAAATGTAAAGTCATTCAAGTTTTCAATCCAACAGGCAACAATGTAGGACTTGTCCCTGGAAAATTTTTTCAACCAAGCCAGCACAGAGTTATCTGTTCACACAGTAAAGTGATGACCAAGAATAAAGAAGTGAAATTTCTTTAGACTTTTGACTAGTGCTAACATTTCAGAATTGTAGCACTGTAATTTTGATTGGAGTTTAAGAGATTGCAGCTCTGAGTCAAAACTGGCATCACAGTCAATAAGGAACTCTTTCAACTAATCCAGCATGTTCAAGCTGGGAATCATTCATAGTTCTTTCCTGACAGCATCAAGCTCCTTTTGCTCTGCCCAAGTCCACTTAAATTTGATACTGCGCCATAATATGTTGGAGATAATCTTGGTCTTGTTAGCTAGTTCTGAGATGTAGGTGCTGTAGTAATTGAGAAATTTCATAAGGCATTGCACATCCTTAAGAGAGTGAGGAGTCTTAATTTTGTCCAGATGATCTTTTGCATCATTCTTGATGGAAATATGAGCCAGGTTTGATGATTCTCCCAAGGAAAGTAACATGTGGTTGTAAAAGGGAACACTTATTTCCATTAACTTGGAGATCAGATTTGCATAAAAGATTAAGAGTACGTCCAAGCCTTTCCAGATGCTCAGAGAAGTTGTCACCAGCAACAAGGATGTCATTCATGTAGGCTGTTATGCCTGGCTCAAGTATGTCAGTGCCATCTCTGAGCATGCAGGTGACATAGCACTGAGAGGTTGCAGGGTCTTTGCAGAGCCTGAAAGCCATGTATTTCCACTCAAAGAGGCCATATGGAGTGATGAAGGCAGTCTTTGAGATATCAGCAGGCCTCAATGGCACCTGCCAATATGCTTTGCACAAGTTGAGGCAGCTAAACAGCTGATACCAACTAGCATCATAGAGAAGATCCTTGATGCACAGAAACAGATATGAATCCTTTACTGTGACATCTTTAAGCTTCCTGAAGTCCACACAGAGGCAGTACTGTTTAATAAAGATAGTGGGCACTGCATAGGGGCTATTGCCAGCCTGATTAATGCCACTTTCTATAAGATCACTCAGAATCTTTTCATACTCTTCTCAGAGGTTTTCTGGTACCCTCCTAACAGGCAGATGCAAATTGGATGATCATTCTTGGTTACAATAGAATGTTGTTCACCAATAGCCTGGCCAACACTGATCAAGCTGTAATTAAAAACCTCATGATGTTGCTGGAGCAGATGAGAAAGTGACTCACACTCTTGAGAGCTAAGATGTGGATGAGTTTGTTTGTTAACAAGAGGGATCTGGACAGGATCACTTGGCTCTGCCAGATCATGAATGGCAGTTAATATCAGTAGACAGGCAGCAACCTGGAATTCCAGACAAACTGGAGTTTCAATAATTTTCAGTTGAGAAGGGTCTATCTTGACCAACTAATTAGAATTATTTAGAATAGTAATGTACATTCTTGCTTTAGAGATATGGCAGAGATCAGGAGAGAAGTTGACTCTAGAGAAACACTTCCCCTTGAATCCAGAAACCATGACATCACCAATGTATGCAAAGTTGGTGGTGATGGGGACATGTTGCCAATGATGAGGCTCAACAATTACACTTTTGGAAAAACTTAATAAGATATCCTGCTCAGGAATGGTAGTGAGCTCCTATTGGTGTGTGCTTTCATGGATGGAAATTGTGTTCTTTCTGTAATCAATAATGCATGTGTTCTGCTAGAGAAAGTCATTACCCAGAATTATGTCATACAGGGGGAAGCTGGTTGCAGGTATCCATAACAATAAAATCAACAATAAACAGTTCCTGCCAAATGTGTAGTTCCAGGTTTCATACATGACCTTTAAGTGATAGTGAGTTCCCAGAGGCATCCAACAGACATGCAGTAGATGGAAGTAAATCATCTTGTGACAAACATAACTTGCAGCAACAAGAGCTGCTAATGATTGAGGCTAAGGCCCTGGTATCAATGGTGACATTAATCAGAGATCCATTTATATCTACAGGGATAACATTAGTATGCAACAGCAAAGTGATTACCAGAACATTGTGTGCATGTTTTCTAGGAGGCAGTGGTCCAACTAGTTTGACTGATCAACAGAGCTGACAGATAAATCAGGAGGACACTCTGTCTCAGGGCTCATCAATGATGAAGCCTTTGCCATTGGCAAATAAACAAATCTCAGCTTTTCATTGAGACTTCATATGACCTTTCTAGCCTCAGCAAAAACAACTAGTCTGTTCAAGTTCTATCTTAACTTTGGAACCAACAGTGCTTGAGGAGGTAGGGGGTTTCTGAGATGAAGAAACTGCTTTAAGATCTCAAGTGTCCTTGTCAATACAATTGGTATTGTGCAGTATGTACACAATGCTAATAGCTTTACAAATTATCAGGTTGAGATCGTCTTCAGGATCACACTTGAGTTCAAGGCAACTATGAATGTTGGGCAGAAAGCCCTGACAGATGTATGAAAAGAGATCATGCTTCAAATATTTGGGGGTGAGCATGCTTCAACAGAAGAGCCTTTCCACCTGTGTGATGTAATTGTGAACGTCAGTGCCTTTCTTAAATGAGAGATAATAAAGTAGCATCTTGTATTGATGTTTAATGTGAGGCGCCTTGTAATGGTCCTCAAAATAACAGGATGAGAAGTTGGTAATTAGTCTTCATTTCAGATCCAACATCATGTATTGGTTGTATTCAAGACCTTGAAGGTAGGTAGGGAATTGAGCAACAGCAGCATCCTGAGTGGCTTTGTACTGCTGAATGGTTAATTGAAAGAAGAAAAACCACTCTTCAAAAGACTGTAAAATTTCATTGATCTTTCCAGTGAAATTAGGCAATATAGAATGATGATTAAATAGGCTAGCAGTTTTAGGTAGGATCAATTGGGTGAAACGTGGTCCATTCTTCAGATCAGATGTAGAAAGATCAAGTGAATGTGGGGTAGTGATTGGAGTTACAACAAATGGGGTAACACAAGTATTCATGGGTGCAGGAGGCAAAATGGTCACACTCAGTGCATATGGAACTGGAGCAGCAACTGTGGTTAACATAGAAACTTGAGTCAAAGCTGACTGTGTAAAGGTGGGCTCTCCAGTTGTGAATGAAGTGACAGGTATAACAAATTGAGGCATCAATGGTGTAAAGGTGGTGACAATAGGGCTGGTCAGAAGGTGAGCAGAAATCATTTCAGAAATTTGTTCTGAAAGGTCTTCAAAAAAGATGTCCAAAATATCTTGTAAAACACTGTGAGTTACATACTCAGAAAATCTAGACTGGGAGAGTGAATAACAAGGTGGGCTACTCTGCCTCAGTAGGGATGTAGGCAGAGGTGTCACAAAAGTTTGAAGTGGAATTTCCAAGGCATTGACTGAATCAATGAAATGTCTCTCTCTCAATTGAGCATCATGAGTTTGTTCTTGCATCTTGGCTTGAAGCAAATCTAGGCATTGCTCACAAGCAAGATGGTGACTGGTTTTTTGGCAACAGCAGCTTGGAGCTGCTAATATCCATTCAGAAAAATACGAAAATTCAGAAAAAACAATTCCAACAAATTGAGAGAAATTCCAACTGGTTTTGGAGAAACAAAAACTAGTAACAGTAGACAGCACAGCATAGGGTATGGTAATAAATCCAAATTCTAGATGAATGCAACAACAACAAAGTAACAACCAAAACAAGTAAAAACAATGTCAAATCTTGGTGACAGCTCCAAAACACAGAATTGCAGCATAAAAATAAATTAAGAGGAAAATTTATGCATTGATTGGTAGTGAAATCAATTCTCAGCCAGAGGAAACAACTATCCCAGCTGGCTCACACCAAAGAGAAAGAACAAAACCAAGTATGATATAGAAACAGGAACAACTTGGCACTATGTTACAATCACCAGGCAAACTAGGATGACCACTTTGGTAACTTCAACAGAATAGAGTAGAGATTTCAACTGACACCCTAGTTTGTCCAGCAGCACGTCAGGGTCACCATGTAGAATAATGGGGGAGCTCTGGCTACTCTAGCAGTACTGGGAAACTCAAGAGTTAAGATCAAAGGTTGCAAAGTTTACTGTAGCAGAGAGTGACCCTCATTCCAACAAAAGAAAGAAACTTTGGTGTTTCACTGATTTGCTTAATAAATACAGAAATTGAATAGAGAACTCCAGCAGTGACCAATTCACACAGCATCATGCCAAAGTCATGTCCATGAAGCCATCCTTACTCACCAAGGTGCTAATTGTGTGTCTCAAGTTGTAATTTCTAGCTCAATAAAAATTTATCTCAGATTTCTATTATCTCAGCTCATGTAAATAAATAATAAACAAAGGCACATAATTGCTGTGCATTCATGTTCACCAACAGCATAGTATATTTGCAGTGTGTTAACATCATGTGCATGTATGAATTGATCAAAATAAAAAGTTGTTATTCCCTACACCTAATCTTAACCTAAAGTGACCATTAAGGAGCTACTTGGCACCCCAGACCAAGTGCAGTTTCCTCCTGAATTGTTGCCAGATCTTAAGCAATAGTTATTATAACCAAATCCTTGATGATAAATCTAAAAGAGGTTACTAGATAATAAAAGTACAAAAAGATCAAATGCAGTTGGAGGAGGACAAATTTATTGTCTGCTTAACTACAGTTTTCTCAGCTATTTATTACAAAATCACACGCACTTTGAACTGAGGGACAAATAATAATTCTTATCAAATAACTACAATATGTTTTACAATAGCATTCACTACTATTAATTTTAGCAGACTGCTATGGAATCAGTGAAATGTCTTTGCCTTTTTCTTCAAGTTTACACATGGATTTTTCAACAAAGTAGGTAAAGTTTAAACCATATTTTGATTTGATTTAAGGTGGTTTCACTTTCAAAAAGACTTGTTTATCACTATATAAAGATAAGCAACAATACAAGTTGGTGATAGGTCAAAGATTGAAGGCAATATGTTTTGGTTTCAAATACATCTACACACAAAATAACAAGGTATGTTGACATATAATTGCTTGGTAACCTATGCATATTATAATATTTCACATTTAATCAGGTATGTTTTTAAAATTTCCATCTTAAATTAAATTATACACATTGGTTTTCACTACATTGAATATTTTGTTTAATCATATACAGTTTAAATTTTTCTATTTGTGTGTGTGTATATCACACATCTGTATTTTTTGCATGTGAGTAATAAAATATTTACAAAACATTTATATGTTTAAAATGTTGAAAGCATCACAGGGTTTACAAATTTAATGGATGGAGATGATATCTATGGAAAAGATTGTAAACTTATATATTTTTTAAAAAACAAACACAAAGTTTCAAATAATTTGTATTCTTCCCCTGGTGTATCCCATTTTTATTTTGCCTTCTTGACTGTTTTTATTTTCATCATATAAGTAATTGTAATTTTGGAATTATTACTTACTCCTCTATCAGTATTATAATTTTGTATTTTATTGTTCCATGAGTGTGCATGACCATTGTGATTTTTTTACAATTATTGCATTAAGGAGGTGTTGAGGCAACTCATCAAACATTAGAGAGAGAAAAATTTTTGATGTGTGAAATTATCATCACATGTTACTTTGCTTCATAATGTAAAAAAGTTTAGTGGAAATTGACATCTTAACACCATATATGCCTATATACATGTTTTGTATTATCTCTCTTTCCATCATACATTGTTTAACAAATAATGCCTTACCCTCATTGTTTAGTGATTATAGTTTATATGCAAATGGTGTTTTACTACATACAGATGATGTGGTTTAATATATTATTTATTTTTACATGTTTTAGCTTTAAAGAGATGATTTTATGTATTCCCTGGTGAAAATGATCTGTGTTTCATGGCTACATTACAAAAATAAAAAGCTAATTCTCCACTAGTGTAAATGGTTTAAACATTTTTGAGGAAACGCAAATTATAATTAGTGTTTAAATTAAAACCCAGTTTTAGTTCTCTGTGATTATCTGTCAAAGAAATAGACTGTGTACTCTAATTTGTGTTATTTCTCTATCTAAATTGACGAATTCCCATGGTAGCAAATAAAAGAGAAGAATAGAGCATATGCACATTCTCTGATAACAACTTACAGGATGTACTTTGCTAATATATATCAAAATTCACATGCATTGTGGGATTAATTTGATTAGGAATGGAAGTGGGTAATGCTTTTTTGGATCTGTCAACCTTGCCTCATGGTTACTATAATAACTAAGCAAATTGGGCTAACTTTGCATCAAGTGTAAAAGACTGGTGCAAATTATTGACTAAGGAACACTTAACACATCAGAGATTTGAGTGCTGTACTGTTGGGTTTAGGAGAGAATTGGTTGAAAACTGCTAATTGGTTTTGGATTGAATTGCATGAAGGCAATAATTTTTTCAAAGTAGGTAATAAGATGAGTAATCAAGTTGATGTTTTGAAGTTGGTTTAATGTTGAAGTGAACTTGGCTAACCATTTCAAAAATACAACTCCACAATGAACTCAGTATGTAATTTAATTTTAAGCAATTTTATAAATGGTAATATTTTATTTGGTTATACACATTGATGAAATATTTCAATTCCCAGAGTACATGTTTTTTGGAATATATTAATTTACACATTAATGGTTTATCTGCATATATCCATTGATGTACTATCTCTTTACATCATATATGTTTAAACTTAATTATATATATGCTTTTTTGATTAAAACTAAATTACAAGTGTTGAATTATTAAAAGTTAAATTGTTTTAATCAATTTTGTTTAACCTCCAACTGACTGAATGGAAATATTTGTACGTAAAAGTTTTTAGTTAATTGCTTTTGTTTAATTGCTACAATTGACTGACTAGAATTATTTAGACATAATATTTTTTTAACTAACAATGCAAATTACAAATGTAGAATTATTAATAAAACTTAAATTGATTGTAGATGTTTTGCTAACAAATTTAATGTGAATCCCATTACATGCATTTCAAGTTTATACATTTAGAGATAATGCAGAATTGTGACTAATTTGGCAATACAAAACAATAGAAGAGTTGAACACATTGTTACACATACACTTATGTAAACAAGGCCTATAAATCAAATAAAATTGAACAATGGTGTGTAAGTTGAGAAAAGCAGTGAAATTCAGAAAACCCATGTAAATGCATGCAGCCATATAAAGTCATAAAAAACATGGAAAAGTTAATAATAGATGCATCAGTCAGCAAATATATTCAACCCTGAAAAATCATGTGTGAGTTGATAAAGGTGTATCAGTCTACAAATGTGTACAAAGAGTGAACAATCATGTATGAGTTGATAAAGGTGTATCAGTCTACAAATCTGTACAATAAGTGAACAATGTGGAAAAGTCAAGAAAAGAGGCATCAGTCAGCAAATGTATACAACCTGAAAAATTTATATAAACCAAAAATAAGTGTAAAGAAAAGATCAATGTGTAAAATCTAATATATAATAATCTTGTATATTGAAAACAAGTGTGTATATACATTTTATTAATATTATTGTGTGCATAAATTTTAGGAAGTGATTTTTTGGTTTTATACATAAACCATGTTTTACTCTTTCTGAAAATGTAGGTTGCTTTTATTATGTATTATGCCTTTAAGTTTAGCAAAAAAACGAAATAGTGTTTTTGTAAATGAACTAGTGTGTTTTGAAAACAAAATGTGGACTTTTTTTAAGTTTTCCCAAAAAACAAGATAAACACTGTACTTGTAAGCTTTTGAAAATTATGGAAAATTTATCATCAAAAACGTAATGTGTGATAGTGTAGTGTATTGACAAAAACAAAATGCGGTTTTTTATGTAAGTTTCCAAATTACACTGTAAACATTGTAGATGTAATCATTTGAAATTGATCATCAAAAATGTAAAGTATGATATGCATAATCACAAATCCAATGTAATGTATGCAAATGAGTGTAATGTGTGATATAACCATGTATATTAACAAAAACATTAGCCATATAAATTAGTCATTATATCAAAACATGAGAATGTAAACTAAATAGGCCCCTACATGAATCATTGTAAATGTAAGTAAACCTACTTTAAAAAATCAATTTAAAAAAGTGTCACAAATCAATTACCAGTTGTCAAAAACCCATTAGTATTAATAATGTCAAGTGGGTGAATCAGCAATTAAACACCCATTAATATCAGTGAATTTCAAGGTGTCCTATTGGAATGGGGTCTGTTTATGTATCATTACTGCCATACAAATGAATGTGAACTAGTCTTCTATTCAAAATGGGATGAGTGAATAAAGACTAAATTTTCTGAGAGATGTAATCAGTACAGCAATTTCATTTAATATAAATTACAAAATCATTAAATGATTACATTATTAAACCATCCAACCAAAACAAACAATTAAATATTGAGCATAGTATTTTATTGTGAATGACAAAATTTTACTAAGCATATAGAAAATGACCCAAATGCATGAAAAATTTAGAAAAAGTAAAGTAACATAAATGTGTTTGACCATTACAGTAAACTAACAAATATAGACTGTCTACTATATAAGCACAGATAGACAAATACTGAGGAAGATAAAAAAATTTACTTAAAAATTAGGAATTTGATTTAGAAATTCAAATGTAACATCCTCCACCTAGCTTGTTACGCCGTGTCTAATTACTGTTAAGGAATGCTTGGTAAACTGCGGGTGAGGTGTTACCCATTTGTTGAACCATCAGACTCTTACTAACTAGCTATGTTAATTAAGTAGTCGAACATTAACTATCACTTTTCAGGTGACGACGTAGTCAGATGTTTCCTCTTCAGTTCTTCTGTGGGCCACTGCCTGAAGCCGATCTCCACAACACAGCTCCTCCTCTTCTACAACGATGGTTGAGTCCACAACACCACCTCAGCTCAACTGGAATTAATTATGTGTACCTTACGTTAGCTCGGTGTGTGCACTCAAGTAAAGTTGTAACTGACTTAAACTCAGAGTTGTAAAGTGTTTGTTGTTTTTATTTAATAAAGCAACTGGGCATTGACACTAACTGCATGTAATAA
>CABFPE010000185.1:71436-81572 GCA_900660155.1 Hofstenia miamia
GATTACGGTTAGTTGATGAAGGGATAGACTGCTTGGGAGGATGCGGTAGAGCAGAAGGAGGAGCAAGCGCGGGTGTGAAAGTCGGAGCAGGATGACTGGGAAGAGATGAGACAGAACGTGAGGCAGCAGCACTGTAGGAGAACATTTGGGATTGTAGTGAGGAAACATCAGAGGAAAGCTTTGTGAGGGACTCAGATAAGGATGATATGACGCCAGGGCCATCATTGGAGGACGGAGTCGAGGTAGAAAGAGCAGTGACCCCTTGGCGCAACAACGAAATGATGGCGTCTTTCTTCAGACCACCAACAGCAGAGGCAAACTGGGCATCGATCAAATTTTTGAGGTCGGACAGCGAAATTGGGGGCATAGCTGAAATCTAAAAAACTTGTATAAGAAACAGGCAAATGATAATGACCAGAGACTGTTTCCAAAATCACTCAAGATACTCACATACTTCATGATTTGATTCCCAGTCATTCCAGTTATGGACAATTGAGGTTGAGAAACAGGCTGCCTCCTGTCCTCAAAATGACGAAGTACAAGAAGGAACTTTCAATTTTCCCCATCGACTCCTTCGTTCCAACAAACCATATCACTGAAATGGATGTTTTATCTGTTTCCTAATAAAAGTCATTCTTTCATCCTTTCTTTCTTTCGTAATGTACAATATAATTATATTTATAATTCTAAGTATTGGTTCCTTGTCACTTTTAATGTAATTAGTAATTTGAAGCATTGCAAAGAATTTATATTTAGCCATTGATTGCTGAATTCATGATTTTTCCTTAAAGTTATAAATTATAATTTCTGAAGTTTTATAAATTTTGCTTGTATTTGAATATTGAGCTATTTGCAAATATCGAGCTGCAGTCACAACCCCGGTTTAGAATTAAAATGAGTATCGTTGTTTATATAACTGCTGCTCGATATTCGGTATCACCTCGAGTAAATTAAAAAAAAATAATACGGTAATTATTTGGAAATGAACTTTTTTTAATAATCTCTTCAAATGTGGTAAGAGACTGATACTTTGAACTAACGTTATTAGCAATATAAAGCAAGGATATTTATTAATATAGCGACATCATTGAAATTATTGTATATACCTCTTATGTTAAATTCTATTCAAGATAGTCATTGTGCAATTGCATAGCATGTACTTTGTAAAATTTGACGATACTATTATTTTTTAAGTAATTTAATCTAGACATTCATATCTTTTAATTCTGATTTACCAGTGACCTTTTGGGGAATACCTTCCATATCAAATATAGGTTTTGTTAGGTATAATCTGCATTTTTTACTTTTCTGTATTTCACCAAATTTATATTTTTATAATTGTACAATTGTGCTTTCTTCAGCTAGAATCAGTAAAGCACTTACTTTAATTTAATTAGATAATAAGAGAATATTAGGCCCGTAAAGACAAAACAACAACCATAATAAGATTTCGCTGTGACTGCCACTTTTCCTTTCTTTGTGAAAGTTGTATACATTGTAGTTTTACATTAATGATATTTATATATAATAGGTTTGGTATATATTAGTTTTACAATCACTATATTTAATAAATTTTAAAAGGGAATTCAGTATGATTCATAAGGTTTTTTAAAAATCACAAAATTTGTTGATTGCAAAACTTTTAAAATCATCATTATAATTTAACTGTGTTGGAAATTGCATTTGTCATTTAAGTAAACAAATAAATTCGCGGAATTCGAGAACATATAAAATCGAATGGATCAGTGGCCAGATTGCGAGTGCATTAAAATGGAATTACAGTGGGAAAGTCGAAAAATTTTGGCAGAACATCTTTGTATGGTAGAGGTGAAATCCATTTGAAGCACGTTTCTAGAACTGTTCTATTGATTGGAACAAGGCATCAACATGGAGAATGGCACAATGAATTGACTTGAACAAAGTTTTACAACAGATGAGGTATTAAGGTTAGCATTATGTAAGAGAGCAAAGAGTGCAGAATTAGCTTTGGTGCGTTGCAAAAAGACATCTCCAGTCCAATTCAAGTGGTAGAACGTTGAACTCCAAGATGAGAATGATGAGAAGACAATTTCACTGGGAAAGGCAGATACGTTTAGGGAGGCATTGGAAAGGAGATACTACGTGTCTTGAGCTGAAATCAAGATGGTTAACAAAAGACCTAGTAGACAATGGCGCAAGATCAGACGAACTGTCAAAGTGTCATCGCCGAGTTGTGAACATATTGAAGGAGGTAGTTAATGACAGCAAGAAAGAAAAGAACCGCGAACACTGAACCTTTATGGGCGCTGTGTAGTTACAAGAGTAAGGGGAGAGATAGCTGAATTGATTTTGGCACATTGACAATGGCTCGTCAGATATTACTTGAAAAATTTGATGAAGTTCTAATCAAAGCCAAATAAACGCAACTTGAAAAATAAAAAGTGTTAGAAAGATAGTGCAAAAAGAATAATTATGGTGCAATGAAGATGCAGTTTTCGATAAAATTAAGCAAGTTTTTCCTGGTAGAATGACCTGGAATTTTACCATGCTGATAAGAGGAAAGAGATGAGTAATTTTCGGGAACACGTAATGAAAAATAGACGCTCAAAGCTGATGACAATCGAGAACAAATAGATATTTGGTGGTAAGTGGTGACCTAAGAGGGTAGAAATTGATTACATTTTAACAGAGATCCAAGATGCTTTTCAACAAATTAAAAACGCGCGAATGAAGGAGTACATATGCTGAATGAATAATACAACAATGGGAAAAGTCTGGATATTGTTTTTGGAGATTTTGTCTAGTAGAATATTCATATATAGCATCACTGCATCCCTTACCTTACTTTATGAGAAAGCATTTTATTAGAATTATTATAAGCTTAAATAAATTTTTTCGGTTTAGAATTTAAATTTAACTGATTTTTATGTTTTAATTACAATTTTTTTACATTTGTAGTTGTTTTAGAATGTATATAAGAAATATTTTAATTCTACATTAGCAATGGCTGAAGCAAATTTAAGTACATATTTTTGCCATCTATGCTCAATGAATATATCACCAACGAATGTATGTTGTTTTGTTTTTAAATCATATGTCGAGGTATATTTAGACGATTACATGTCCAGAATGCTTGTGTGGTTTTGTTGAAGAAATATCTCAAGATAACTTGTCTGAAACTTCCTCTAGGTAAGCTGAGAATTTTTTTCTATCCAATAATAGTAGAATATTTAGTAGCAGTAGTGGCGAAGCTCATGATCACTTTCATTCCTCCATTTCGAATAGAGGGCATGATGTAAATCTTTGTAGTTAAGTATATAATAACTTATAAATATATACGTATCGCACGTCATAGTTTAATAGTAAAATTTGAAGCAAAATGTATTAAAATTTTATTTTTTATAATTATAAATTATAACTTGTTTTAATTTATAATTTAATGACATTCCAATAATTTTGAATTATATAATTATTTCTTGCAATTTGTCCTCATTTAAAATATGTCTATGCCAAAAATCTATTGCATTAAGTAGAAAATGTATATAATAGCCTTAACTATTTGTGAGTATAAATTATAATATTTAGTTTACTAAGGTTTGTTTTTAAGCTTCGTAGGGCACTAAATGCGTGAGTGAAGTTCAAAGACTCCGAATTTCGCAACACCCGTGACACAATCATACAATTGTACGCACATTAATAAATCACAAAATTAAACCATGCAACGACTATTTGCCTTTCTATTCACTCAGTATTAATACTTTTGTTTTGCACGCAAACAAAAAATACTGACACACTCTTGACCTAAAATGCTCATAAGCAAATATTTTATATAGGGAAACAGTTTTTAAGTTGTTTATATTAAATATTTATAATATACATTCTTATGCGATTTTTAGACAAATTTATTACGTTGTCATCAATCAAGTAAATTAAAAAACAAAAATTGTATTGTTTGGAGATCTTAAAATTTCCATCTGTTTTATTTGAAGCAAATCCATTTTTTGATGTTACTGTACATCCTCAAATCTGATCAGCGTCTGTGAGCAAAGGATTTCGGGCTCCTGATAAGCCAAAAGTTGAATAATCGAGCTTTATTATGTAAAAACAGCTATTCCTCATACCTTGATGTAAAATTTGAATTTTCTGCTTATAAGTACAAAAATGAAAAAAATCGACCACAACTTTTTATCGATGATTTCAATTATTTACACCGGATTTCTATTATAAGTCATATAATGTCAGCGAAATAGATATATCACATCGCATCTTCCACGACATATATTTATAGTGACGTCACATTTTTTCGAATTGGATTTTTCTTCAGGGATAAATGATAGAATGTTTTCAACATTGATGTAAGAACATAAACTTTGACGTCTCTTCGTAAGAGCTTTTCTGCCTCTCAGAAGCAGTTGAGAATGCTACTTGATTATGTGGCTGAGGGGTACTGAAATGTATGTAATGAAACTAATTGCCCTAACCAGTAATTAATGTAATTAAACGATGCATGTCGCAGAGAGTGAAATATTGTCCCTAGTGTTCTCTATGCATTATCAAGTGCTATGTTCTTAATGCTCCACGATAGATAAATTTATAGTAGAAGCAATTCTCTGAATTTGCACATTTATGTCAAATTGTTAATTGCTGACTATTAACATATAACGTCATTGCAGGGAATTGCCGGTTTCGTGTTTACAAATCGCTAATGAAAAAACTGACCCGCACCCAATAATTATACGCTCAAAGTCGGATCGGGTCTCTCGATTCGGAATCGTCAGCCACTAATGCCTAGCACGCAATGTGCGCAGATTTCATTGCTCTTCCAATGTGACAAGCCCTCAGAGCGCATATAGTAATTGAGAACAGCGGTAAAATTATTAATGCTCGTTTTTCAATCGTGCTTGTACTGCTGCTAATTACATCTTGACTCGCAACCCTCCAACAGCGATTGATTTCTTTTCCCAGCCACCGAGCTTCAAGAAATCTTTGATGGCTTTCCTCTTTGCTGAGCCCTTCTCCAACTTCGCCTACTCTTCCATTTGCTCCTATTTCATTTCCTGTGACTGTCCTCGCTGCCGTATAACTTGACTTGTTTTTATTTTCTTGTTGTGTATGCCTTCAGCGGCTAAATAAAGTCATTGATTATTATTATTATTATTAACCTCCTCACCTTTTGTTCTTTCATTGCAACTGAAATACATAGAGGAATTTTCTCTGAAAATTCACTTTTCGTGTGTATTTTGGCGACGGGCCAAGCTTTTTGCCAGTGAGCTTATATATTTAAGCCGACATTCAAATCTGATTCAAGCATCAGCTTCAGCAAGGTCAAGTTTGTATTTAGCACCACTTATCCGGATAATCTAGGTAGACTAGTCGACATTTGGACATCCGAGATACACTATATTATTAAGCTAGCATCAAAAAATGTTTTTATTAAGATGTTCCAGGAAAGCTCCACACCTCTCAAAATTAGTATTTTGATTTACTAAAAACTATGCTTATCATTATTATTTCATATACATTTTGAGTATACTTAGAAAATATTCATCCCAACATACCAAGAGACATTGATATTTGAAATGCACATTTCTGAGTTTTTCCTGTTTTACAAATTTTTTCGTGTTATTTATATCGTCAGGCCTTTTTCTCCCTGGAACTTTCGGATACCAACACGTGTGCTTCATTTTCAACGAGGTTTTGTAGATGTTTATAACTATTTTCGACTGTGGATTTTTTCAAACGTATATTCCATTTTGTTACTTTTTTTTCACCAGCATCGATATATTCTAACCACAACATGTGCTCTGCCAATGTTACTGGCTATTTTATTTTGCGATGCTTTGTTCAGTAAAATTTTTGTTATATACTGCCCTCTTTAGTGCATCCAAATATTTGTTCTGTTCAACTCATACTTTTAACAAAAAAGAAATTGCAGGTTATTTCAACATCAAATTTCAACAGCTGGGATGATATAATGATATTGAGTTGCCATATTCAAACAATATAGAAATTAAAAGAAACAAATTCACGTATGGATTTTTAAACAAAGTAGAGTTATTTGAATACATATTACGTCAGCAGATCACAATGTATCTAAGAACTGAAAATATAATAAGCAAAAATAGATTCGGATATCAAGAAAAAATTGGGGCGTCAGACGCTCTGTTATATATTGAATTTGAACAAAAATATATCTAGTACCACCCCCCATGTTAGACTTAAGAAAGGCATTCGACAGCCTAAATCACAAAATATTAAATTAAAAACTTCTCAATGGGTTTGACTGCAATTCCCGGACTTACCTAAATGATTATTTGTGCAATAGAGAACAACACATTAATATTGGAACAACGCATTCTAAATATGTAACTACCGAGAGAAGAGCCCCACAGGGCTGTGTTAGGCCCGGCTCTCTTCAATATTTACGTCAATGACATAAGTAACGGTGTAAATAACTGCGAGATCTTACGATTTGCGGAGCACACGTGCTTAATTAGCACGAACGCTATTTCAATCTTAGCAACAAGAATGTTAGAAAAAGAAATAAAAAAGTGTAGCTATATTTTAACAGAAACAAACTGACATTAAACTCTAACAAAACACAGTTCATAATAATTACTCCTAAATTATCTAGAAATGATAAAAAAACATCAAATTAAATCTTCCAATTATGTGCATTCAGCAGAGCAAATCAGTAAAATACTTGGGAATTGACATTGACGAAAAATTCATAAACAAGAAAGTGCGTAGAATAGCATTAGCAGAGCAGTTTGTAAAGCACATGCAACAGTTCGTCCAGAGTGCAGAGACTATAAATGAGCCAATATTCATACGGCTGTATGCTGTACGGAATTAATAGACAGCACACCAGTTGTAAGGTACAACAAAATATAATTCTCATGCCATTTTTCTACAAACGTTACGCAAGTCTGACCTACTTATACAAACAAATCCATAGCAATGTCGGAAGCAAGCATCACCTCATAAATTATCAAGTTAATCTTAGAACAAAGATGTGTATAAACACAGTTCAGATTAAGAATAAACAATGGGAAAATTCATTCGCCATAAGCACCGATAAATCGTGGAACAGCCTTAGCATCGACATAAATGCCAACAATTCTAACACATTTAAATAACTGCTAATATAAAATCACCTCAAAGACCAGCTAAAATTGGGAACATCAAGTATATTAAATTCATAAACATTTTGGGCGTCGGTTTGGCTAGGTATCACACAAAATACCGCTGTATCGGTATGACTTTATTGCTTAAACAGCCCTATAGGAATTCCAAATATGAATGCGTTTTATTGAACATTAGTTTCTGACAAAATGAACAATGTTTAATATCATCAGTATATTAAAGCTTTTAAATATATTAATAGCTTATGCAATTTGCCTGTTTATTATACAGTTTAATTAGATTTCAGTTATGCCTCCAATTTCGCTGTCCGACCTCAAAAATTTGAGCGATGCCCAGTTCACATCGGCTGTTGGTGGTCTGAAGAAAAACGCCAAGCTGTCTCTTCTCTCTCTACCTCAACTCCGTCCTCCAATGATGGCCTTGGTGTCATATCATCCTTGTCTGAATCCCTCACAAAGCTTTCCTCTGATGTTTCCTCGCTACAATCTCAAATGTTCTCCTACAGTGCTGCTGCTTCACGTTCTGTCTCATCTCTCTCCAATCACCCTGCTCCATGTTTCACACCCGCGCTTGCTCATCTTCCTGCTCTACCGCATCCTCCTAAGCAGTCTATCCCTTCATCTACTAACCGTAATCGTCTTCGTCCAGTTTTTGGTTCTAGTGCTTCCTGCCGTCTCCCTGCTGTTCCACTTAGTTCACTTCCGCCGCCTCCCCGCAAAGCTCATATCTATATTGGCCGCTTTGCTGTCTCTGTGTCCACATCAGATGTTGCTGACCACCTTCGTTCTTCCTCTCTACAATTTGATGATGTCATTTCCATTCCTCCACGTCCTGACTCTCCATTTGTATCCTTCCATGTTGTCTGCGATCAAGAGTCTCATCTTGCACTCATGAATCCTGATGTGTGGTCTGAAGGCATCTTGATTCGTTATTACCGCCTCTCTGACGATGAGCGCAAATCTTTATCCTTCGTCCCCGCCGCCATAATGCGCCTCGCCGTGACTGACTATCTCACTCTGATCTTCCTCCTCCCCGTANTCCTCTCTACAATTTGATGATGTCATTTCCATTCCTCCACGTCCTGACTCTCCATTTGTATCCTTCCATGTTGTCTGCGATCAAGAGTCTCATCGTGCACTCATGAATCCTGATGTGTGGTCTGAAGGCGTCTTGATTCGTTATTACCGCCTCTCTGACGAAGAAGCGCAAATCTTTTGCCTTCGTCCCCGCCGCCGTAATCCGCCTCGCCGTGACTGACTATCTCACTCTGATGTTCCTCCTCCCCGTAACTCTGGCTTTTCCGTATTGCTTGCCAATGCCCACAGTCTTGTATCTTTGAACCGTCGTTTCAGTTTTTACAATTTCTTCTTGCAGTCTACTGTTGATTTTATTTTCATCACTGAAACCTGGCTTGATCCTGCCGTTGCTGACAGTGTTGTTTTTCCCAACTCTACTCTTAAAGTTCTTTCTCGTATGGATCGATCCAGTGGTCGCCATGGAGGTGTTCTCATTGCCTCACGTCTTCCTAACCTTGACATCCGTCCCATCTCATTCGCTTCATTATCCTTCGATTTCTGTTGTGACTGTGCTGTTGTTCTCAGTGACTACATTGTTTCTCTTATTTGTGTTTACAACCCTCCTTTGAAAAGTGCCTTTCGCATTCCCATTGCTGATTTATCATCTATGTTCGAGTCTTTTCATGACCAGTCTACCTCACCTCTCTCGTCAACTTGGCTTTTCCATTCGTCCTCATTTTCTTGTTTGTGGTGACTTCAATCTTCCTAATGTCTGCTGGAATGCGTTCGACTCTACTGACACTTATGAGTCTGCAGTTTTAGAAGTTTTTGCCTGCTATTCTCTTGAACAACTTGTATTTTCTCCTACTTCCAGCTCCTCTCTGCTTGATTTGGTTCTGTGCTCTCACCCCGATTACATATTCGACATATCTGTAATCCCTGTTCCTGCTAAGCTGTCAGATCACTCATTCGTCAGCTTCAATCTGTCTGTCAACTCTACTTCTCCATCTGCTAATCCGGCTGCTCCACAATATGCTCGATTTAACAGTGACTTTCTGTCACTTAATGCTGCTCTCTCATCTTCGCTGCCCGTTTTTAGTGATTCCTTCTCAGTTGACGATTGGTTCACTTTCTTTCATCAAGTTATTTCTTCTTATGTTCCTCGTCGGCGGAAAAAGCGTGCTTCTCTTCCTTTCTATTTTTCGTCCCTTACTGTGCACTCCTTGAATAAATTGGAGTCTTACAAACGCCATTCTGGTACTACTGCTTCTCCGAGACTTGCTTCTCTCACAGAAGATGTTATTAATTTTATGGAACTTGACAAAGTCTCTTTTCTGTCCAGCTTCTCGTCCGGTTCTCTTCAAGACTCTTATTCCTTCCTGTGTTCTCTTCATTCCAAGTCTGAGCTTCCAAATTTGAGATGGAACCTTCTTTCTGCTCCCTCTGACCTGGAGAAGGCTGATCTGTTCAACGCGTATTTTGCCTCTAACTTCTCTGTACCTGTCTCCATGTGCCCTGGTCCGCCTGCTGCCTCCCCGCTAATCCGACTTTGTGATATGGTTTTCAGCGCCCATGATATTTCTCTCATGCTTAAATCTTGCAAGTTGTCTGGTCCTTGTTATCCTGACGGTGTTCCTTCCTTTGTAATTCATGAAACCTCCTCCACGCTTTCTATCCATTTAAAGCATCTTTACTCCTTCATTTGCTCCTCTAAGCGCTATCCCGCCTGATGGAAGACATCTTGGATTTATCCGCTGTTAAAATCTAATCAGCTTCCCTCCTCGCAGGTCATGTCCTACTGCCCAATAGCTATTCTATCTCGACTGTCTATCATCTTTGAACGCCTTGTTTTTCGTTATGTATTCCCAAAAATTCGTAATCTCATCTCTTCTTCTCGGCATGGCAACCTTCCTGGTCGCTCTACGATTACTAACCTGCTCACTCTGATCGAAAACTGCTACTTTCACTCTGATAGTAATGATCCTGGTTGTATTA
>CABFPE010000185.1:98438-113290 GCA_900660155.1 Hofstenia miamia
AGAAAGCAGGGAGAGGCTGTGTTGGAATTTGGATTAGGAAATTGTGCAACAGTAACAATGATCAGAAGTAAGTGTAGAAATGGATATAGCTTGAGGACGAGTAATGGGATGCGATTGAGGAAATCAATGCAGAGCACAAGTAGTTAATAGTGATAGAAGAAGTTAGAACAGATCATGAGGAAAGAATACGAGAGGAGGGTAAGCAAGGTACTACAGAAGTTAGCATCGAATCGGTAGAACAGTATAGATGTAATAAATACCTGGCCAAGCTAGTGTTGATATATTCGACAGGAATAGTTAAGTGGAACAAGAATGAATTTAGAGAGTTAGCCAGGCAGGAAGATCAAGAAGGTTTTAGCAGCAGAGAGAGAATTCAATTTTTTGAAAATATTGATAGACTACATGGCAAGACACAAATGAGTGAAATGATAAGTGTGGAGGAAAACGTAGAGGCAAACGCACTAGGACAAAGGGATATTTAGACAGGCAACCTAATGGACCCCTACTGGAAGTCAGTATGGAGTTAAGAAAGCAGAAGGCGATGCATTGAGAATCCTGGGTGAAGAAGCACATAAGCAGTAGAACTGGGGTAAGTGTCAAATTGAGGCAGTGTAAGAAGGAGTTGTAGACGTAAATTATCTAATAGCAGGGTATGAGAAGATTTGCTGGATGAGTCATGAAATGGTTGAACAAATTGCACACTGGAACTTGAGGAGGCAGCATTTGTTAGATACTTGGAGGAGGTAGGCTTTCCGAAGTGGGGAAGTGCGATAGTACAGCTGTTTGCACTGCTAGGAACAGCTGGAGTCCTGAGGAAAAGTTCTGACTTCCTGGAACTTGTGAATTCCCCGAGCAGAGAGCTGTAAGAAGAAATAAGGTAATAATAATAAACCGTGTTCTTCCTGCATTAGTTTCAGTATATGTTTCACCTCATGATTATTTTAGTTAATGAACGAAATGGAAGTTGGGGGTGCACCACCTTGCAAGAAAACTGACATCGAAAGTATTCCATCAGTTCTTATTTCTGAAGAACAAGTCAATTTATGTCTTGACTGCTCAGTTTGTCAGGATTATTTTCAAATTGGTGAAAAATCACGAAGACTCAATTGTAATCACTATTATCATTCAGATTGCATTGAACCTTGGCTCAGACTTGTAGGACTTTATAATTTTAATATAGTAGTTATAAGAACAGCAATTGTAATGTAGTTAGGGTCTGTGAGTATCCGAAATTCGATGTCAGAAGCTCACCTCGACATTTCGATTCCTCGAAACCAACTTGATCTTCGTGTGAATGGCATCTATTTTTCTACTTTCTGCTTATAATATCGAACAATCCATTGGCCTTTCACTATTTATCTCAAATTGTAAGCCATCAGACTTGGTTTCTCTCAATTAGTTTATCATTTCTGTCCTAAATTTACTTAGGCTGCACAATTTTATATACTATAAAATTAAGTATTTTTGTAACTCTACTCGAACTCGCGAATTATGATTCCAACTCGACTCGAATCTAAAAAAGTCACCTCGCAGGGGACTAAATGTAGTATACGTTTCGCACTCAGCCCAACCCAAACGCATCATACATATCCGCATGAAACCCATATATGGATTTTTATTTGAATTTCACCCAGTCATTATCTATACACACACTCTTTTGTGTAAACACATTCAGTTTTAGCTGCGCAGAATTGATATTATGTGTACTACAATGTTGATTTTAATGAAACATAATATAACTGTTTATAGCAATAGTCTGTGTTGTTTGCAAGCATTGTTGAATTTGAAATATGCAGAAAAAGCTGACATTTCCGCTTTTCAAGTTCTTTGATTCTCTTTACTATGTTATATTATTTGTAATTTAGCACAATGCTTGTCCAATTTGTCGAAAAGCAGTTGGTGAAAGTGAATTTGGCATTTTAGATAGAGCAAAAGACAGTAGAGATTCAGCTAATTCGTAGTTTTATTTTGTAATTTTTTAACAATTGTATTAGACTTCAATTTGTTATGAATTAATTCTGTTAGAAAATAGATGTTTTTAAATGTCAATTTTGCGCTAATTAATTGTGTTTGAAATCAAGAAATCATTTACAATTAATCATTCTTATTTTATTGAATGTCTAAATTTTGTGCAGTACATTCAAAATCGATGTCGTGTGTACCCAAAGTTAATTAAATTATGTACTATCAAAGTAAATAAATACACAGCACTCATAACTCCAGAAAATGTGCAAGAATAATGGCAGGTTTGCTGTATTTTTGTTGATTCGCTATAAATATGCTCACATATTATAAATCAAAGAAATATGAGAACATAGTAAAGTCCATATTTGTTATTCTTGTTACTCATCCTAACGGGATCGTACTAGATTTTTACAACTTTGTTTTTAATTAAAAACACCACGTATTTAAAAACTTGAGAGCTAAAATATAAAAAGTGAAGAAGAGACAAAGAAGAATGTTATAATGTATAAGGATAAGCTCAGCCAAATATAGTAGAGGCACTATTTTTAGACGGATGCCAAACTAATTATATATCAGAAAGTCATCCAAATATATAAAATGCACTATTTTGTAGTGGATCTTTAGTAATGGATATAAGTCGATATAGTCAAACCCAAACTAGTGTAAAAGTGGCAAAAAAAACTGCATACATAAGCGCCACGTACGGGCGTTCAAGCGTGCCTGGTACGCGTTGGCAAAGTCAAAATATAAGCATGCATTATATTTAACATTTGCAAACTAAAGTCTAGCACCTTAACTTCCAATTTGTATAAGTTCAAATAAGTCACTAATAGCTGTAAACATATGTACTTAATGTTGCCTACAATTTACTCGGTAATTATTTTAGAAAGCCTTTAGTATTGAATATAATTAAAAAACAATTTAAAAGCATGCTTGCCAATGAAATAGAATGTAATTTTTTCAAAAATAGGGTTATAAATAGAACGTTAGCTTTTGCAAGAATACTACGTAGGTAAGCTAAGTCGAGCATGGCTTCCAAGTAACCATTTTATTTGTTAATATATTACTACATCATCAGATAGTAGTAATTTTTGTGTAAGCATTACATAACTTTTGATTTAAGTCACTACTATAATTAAAAAGCTTTATCTTAGTAATGTAGCGTTTTGTCTCCAAAGACAGAATCATGGCATCTTCCCAAACAATAAGATATTCTTTATTCTATATATAATTAATAAGAACAATTGCAAATTAAGCATAGTTATTTACATAAGCAGCTGTAATATAATAACAGGGCTTACCAAATTGGTATATTACTATAAGGAAATTATGCAGAATAGTTCGAAATGAAAATGTCTTTGATGAATTCAAATATTATAAACATAATAATTATTATATATTTTTTAATATCTAGCTAAACTTAGCCTCTTAAGCAATGTAAAACTACGGGTGTATAGCATAATTTGAACTCATTTATCCCAAGATCGGAACTAAGTAGAATAAAATAAACAACTGCAAGTTCACCAGAAGAAGTTCGCCAATCACTATTCGTTTCTTAATATAGAAATATCAAATTGGAAATTTTGAAAATTCTAACGAATTTTTGAAAAGTCCTTTACTAAATTTAACCTGATTGGTCTAAACATTGACTGGGTCAATTTCGAATTTTAACGGCTGAATACATGCAGCAAAGCGTAATTTACTCATAATTGTTTCGTAACGCAAACAAATTGCAATATTAAAAGTGCTATAGCCAGGCCCGTAGCCAGCCTAAAAATTTATAGTAGTCAAAGTAAAGCAATACAAAATCATTTGCTTAAGATTATTACAATTTTTTTGTCCTTGTAATTTGCATTGATGTAAATGACATTATCATAAAATTACCTACAAATATGTATGTATATATGTATTCAATACAACTGCATATCAGAGTTGTAACCGGGCCTGTGCCATTAATCCAAAAACAAAAAGCCCATCCTGGCCTGGCCAGTTGCAATTATTAATATTCAGGACCAGGTCCGGGGCGGGGCCGTCATATGCAAAACCATTATAACATTTTTTGTAAAATAAATTAAACATATAATGGAAAATACTAAAATTAAAACATTTTTGCATCAACTGCACTATTTAACAATAAAATTAACTTGTGATGGCATCAAATCAAATGTGATCGGCTTGAAATAAATATGTGTCCATTGCTGGAAAAGGTTTTTAATGGGCATTTTTAACTTGTTAATAGTTAAAAAATGCTACGGGCTTATGCATTATTACTATCTCAAACATGCTAATAAAACCCAGTGTATTGTCTAAGTAATTTAAAGCTTACGCTGGGACAGCTAAAGTATAAATGAAATTGATTGGCGCTTGCTATTACTAAGACAATTGCTGAGTTAATTGCAACTATTGTCGCCGTGGATTTACTTTTTAATGTTTAATTAGTCAATTTAATATAATGATAAAATATTTTTATGTAAGAAAATGCATATTTATTAATATAATTTCTAACAATTCTAGATAGATTTTGCAGAAATTTCAGATCCCGGGCCCACGCCATTCTTAATTTTACAGCCCAAGCCCGGCCCAGTTACAACTCTGGGACAATAAGCAGAGTTCATTGTTATTGTTTTTTATTCGTTTTAAAACTTTAAGTTATTATCTGAAACAGGATATTGTTAGTTTAAAGTTTCAGCCTCAGCTTTTTTATACTGGTTCTACAATAGTATTGTCGCCCTGCGATATTTAACAAATCATCCAATAGCGATGTCATATTAAATCAATATATCTGATAGTAGTCAATTTCAAATCTGACTAATATTAATACTGAATTTTGCCACACGTAGTCTAATTTTATAGCTATTTGCATATTATCCACCAATCAGAAATGTATTGAGGGAGCTTTGTTTTTCAATAAATATGCGGGTAGTAGTCAATTTCAAATCTGACTACCTCAAGAGTCACAATTTCGCCACAAGTGGCGTTGTTTATTTACAATATTCTCCACCGAACGGAAATGTGTTTAGAAGCAACAAGTGTGTAAGAGTGTATGCTATTAAATATATGTGCGGGTAGTAGGCTTTTTAAATTCTGACTACATCGGAATTCATTATTTTGCGCGTATGGCTTACAAATGGTGAATTGGTGATCGGAAATTAGCTCACGTTCTTGGCTGTAAATTAAACACTTGTATACTCTTAAACAAAATTGTATTGACATTAGAATTTTTGAATTTCTAATAAGCCAAGGAATTTTCACTATAAATTATAATTTGAATATACATCAGCATCAATACAATAATCAAATATAATGTGAAGATATAAAATTAAAATTGTTTTTTTCTTTTTATTAATATTTATGGTAGTCACTGACTACTTGACTACCATATATGCTACGGGCCTGGCTATAGCTCTAAATACCAAATTTTCCTTTGTTTTTTACATACTAATTCAATATTTTCGACGCCATCTAGCGAATTTTGAAAATAAAAATTGCTTCTCATGATTACTAAATGTAGGTTAGGAAGCTGATCTATACAATTATTCGCCAATAGTTATTGGTAATGGCGATTATTAAATGTATTTATTTTTAGTATCTAACTATTTGTTATGTATTGAGCAGATAGTAAAGTTGCTTCATAATTACCGATGCTTTCATAATTACCGATGCTTTGATATTTCAGATGCTTTCACCGCGAGCAGTCAGTCCTTACGAGCACGCTGTGCTTACCTGCGCTACCTGAATGGGAGTTAAGAAAAACTAAATTATTAGCTCCTCTCAAGAATCTCAGCAGAGATGAACTAATTATCCTGTTCAACATGCTAGCAGCCATCAAAGAAACTCCTTCTGAATCCACCAACAAAACTACTCAAGTAACTCCAGAAATGAATCATGCGCCGTCTCAAACACAAATGAAGATACAATGCCCGAAACACTTGAGCGCAGAAGATGAATTTCTTGCCATCGGATCATCAATGTACCGTCATCTGAAAGCTCCGGGTTTACTAAGAACTTCTACATGTGTTCATTCGTATCCGGAAGCCACCATTGAAGACATAGCTGATGTAATTCCGCTTTATCCCGAATCGAATAAGTTAAAGAGAATTCTCATTGCAATAGGAAGAAACGACTTAATGCAAAAGAAAGATTTTACAGATACGTAGAAGAAATTAATTAATGTTATTAAAACTAAATTTAGTTCAGCTAAAGTTTTCCTTGATGAAGTTGCTCCTTTTCCTAAGGACGAGGTGTTAAACAAAAAATCCGTTGAACTAAATTTATTTATTAAACAAAACGCCAAGCTGTTAAATTATACCGTTTTCGACAACTCTAGCTGTTTTTATTTAGGATCTTCTGTTGATAGAAGTTTATTTACNAACGACGTACTTCAAAATAGTTAGCAATACTTTCCCATACTACAAAAATTACAATTAGTCAATAAACAAAATAAAAGAACACAAATAATTGAATCTATTAGGTATAAGAAGCGAATAATGAAAAATTCATTTCTAAACACAGCTATAAATATGTGGAATGAATTACCAAAATATATTAAACAAATAAGTAGATTAAAAAACTTCAAAATGGATATTAAAAAATATTTTTGCACTTATAATATAAAAAACTGAAATGGCGAGGTTATAAATTTTATAATCCTGATTACTCTATTAATAGAAACTAGCAATCGTCATAGCCCAAGTTAACCACTTTTTATTTGTAAATATTTTTTTTGTTTAGTTTTGTATTACTTTCTTGACGCTTTCAGAATTTGTTATCAGTATTTCTATTTATTTTTAAAACAATTTCTGAATATAGATTTTTCTTCTTCTTCTAGTATCATTCCCAGTTGCATAACACAACGAAGGTTCTATTCAATCATTGACTTCGTACAATAATACTAAATCAATAGAGAGATAAGTCGAGTTGTGTCATGCATATTATTACCACCACTGTAAGCTAGGTTACACATAATAAATGTTCATTGAGCTGAGTGTTGGCGAATCATCAAAGTAGATGTCAAAGTGGATTAAGTGGTGACATGGAGAACAGTGTCGGGTAGATGCCCATCAGAGAGGAGCACTGCGTGAAGACTTCATCTGAATAGTGAATGGTGGTTAAATTGTGAATTTCATTTACGAAGATACAACCATTTATTGTCGTGAGCAGTTATTCATTAGGTACCTTCCTGTCAAACACATTGGAAATTAAATTAAAGATTTAATTCATTTGTAATTGGGCCTGGATAGAGATTCTACATCATCCTTGGTTATCATAGTGGGGGGTTAAAAGAACTTATAAAAGCTAAACA
Source organism: Hofstenia miamia (assembly GCA_900660155.1). Taxonomy (NCBI): domain Eukaryota; kingdom Metazoa; phylum Xenacoelomorpha; order Acoela; family Hofsteniidae; genus Hofstenia; species Hofstenia miamia. The sequence goes on from CABFPE010000185.1 coordinate 105,706, forward strand.
AATTTGAGTGATCTTTAATCTCGTCTAAGGATATAGAAATGTTATTTGTAACTATTGGTTCTGTCATTATTTCAAGATCTGAAATATTTGCTTGCATTATTGTGATTATTTCGATTCTTTTGGAGATATCATAGTATTGTAGTGATTCTTGAATGATATTACACCAAATGAGGTCTTAAATATCTTAAAACAAAATAAGATTTCTGTTTGGTAATTTAGAGACACTAGTCTTAATATACTCGATTTGTTCTGGTTTTGGCTTGCCCATGTGGAACACATGTTCTAGTGGGACATGCCCATCACAGGCATCATCTTCTTTGATGAGTTTTGATTTACTTTGTTTGTACTTATTGCCTTATACATACCAAATCATGATTAAGTTCGTCTGATCAGCTTTTATTAGTTTCCCCAAAATCAAATTCAACTGTTGGAGATGCTTCCTTTTGTATTTTTGNGGCGAATTTTTCACCTAATTTATGCTATCGCTAATAACTCACTTTCTTTCATATATTTAATTCTAAATATTCTTAACTCAAAATTCAATATTACCTGTGTTAGAGAAACCTTACCTATATATAAACACAATTTAAGAAACAGCATGAATAAAACAACAAAACATTCTTTATTCTACTTTCTAGAATTAACAATAATGTTACTTATATCCGGCATCGAGATTAATCCCGGGTCTTACAAAGCTGATAATATTTATGAATACTCAGAATTATTAAACATAATGCATTCAACTAATTCCTTTAAATATATTCACATAAATTTTCAGAATCTCTCAATAAAAAATTCGGAATTTAGACTATTCATTTCTGAACTGAATTCAAACTTCATTCTGGGCTTAAATGAAACCTGGTTTACAAATTCGTCCTGGTCAATCGATAACTCTAAATTTAAAATATTTAGAAAGGGCAGAAATCCAACCTTTCATTTTAATAAGACAAAAGGAGGTGGTGTCATGTCTTTAATACCTAAAATACTCAAACCTAAACCTAGGACAGATATAGCAAAAGATTCAACTTATGACAGTCTTTGGGTTGAAATTCGAAACCCAGACAAAAATTTTAATAGTCAATTATTTAATATCTCTTATTGTCCAAATAAAACTTATATGAATAATTTTTTCTTACAAATGGAAGTTGAATTTTCTACTGCTCTGAGTTATAACACGAATATAATGGTAATTGGAGACTGGAATGTAAATCTTCTAAAGAATAACAAAAAAGTAAGCTTGGTAATTTTCTCAATACTTTCAATATTTCACTAATAAATAGAAAAATTCTTTCTAGAATATCTGCTAAAAATAAAACGCGTATTTCATGATATCAGAAAATGCTCCGTCTTATAATTATTTTTGTTTTGAATTTCCATACTTGGATCACTGAATTATAGTTAGTTATTCGAATATTCTAAACGTTTCTAAACCTTCTAAATCTTGGATAAAAATACTAGAAAAATCAACAGAAAACTTCGAAAACTGAAATTCCATATATTCATCATAAACATCTAATGAAATGCTATCACATTTTACAAAAACTTTACTTTTCTATTTGGATATATGCTGCCCAGAAAAATATATTCTTTCATCCGAATATTCCAAAAAACTCAAAATAATGTTACAACGCCATGGATTGATTCTAAATGCATCGATTTAATCAAATAAAGAAACAGAAATGGAAAAAATACTTAAATTCCCAAACACTGGAAAATCATAATGCTTATAAATCTGCACGAAATTTATGTAATATTGCTATAAGGAAAGCAAGTAATAATTATTCCCGTTTTCAGTATCAAAGTCTTTCTTCCCAAAAAAATAAGTAGAAATTTGTTAACAATTTGCTAAATAGAAAAAACATGCGAACCGAAGAAATAGAAAGAATATACTATAAAGATAAATCCATTACAAATAAGAAGGAAATCTGCAATGCTTTCAATGAAGTTTTTCTAAATTTAGGAAACTACAACGGTATGAATGTACCTTTTTGCCTTAATAAACCCAAAGGAACTCCAACCTCTTTCTCTTTTCGTTTTGCAACAAAATATGAAANTTATTTATTTATTTATTTATTTATTTATTTATTTATTTATTTATTTATTTATTTATTTATTTATTTATTTATTTATTTATTTATTTATTTACGATTCCATCCCAATAAGTCCTAATTTGACGTCCACGTAAAAGTTCATTGTAGGGAAGAAGCTTCATGTTTTCTCAAATGTCAGATCGAAAGGTAAGAAAGAAACGTTTCCCTAGCAGTTAATTTGTGTATAATGGAACAAAACAAACGATTTGTATAAACTGTTCTTTAATAGAATGATTATATCTCTATAACACTATATTCTCTAACCTCTATTTTCCTGCAATTAATTATGCGTTGTTCTTGATAATCTCAATGTTTTTTCACTGGTTTTTCTGATATTGCATTAAAAAATATAGTAATTATTTTCATTATATTGTAACGTAACATGCATAAGTTGCTAACTTGAGAAAACGAATTAATGTAATTTATTTATTTGATGATGTCATACAGGGAGTGCAGTGTACTTCCAATTTAAATGTTTTGATGCTGTTTGATGTGTATCCAATTGTGGTTAAATTGGTTTTGATGCTAGATTTTCAATGAATTGACAAAATTGTTGATATATCTACTAGAAACGGGATTTAGTTATGACTTTATACTTGTAAAATTAAATTTGTGATGTTAAGAAATATTATAAAAGCCTTTGATATGGGTTTTTGCCCACTCACGTAATGATGAAGTTTTTTACTAACAATAATTATTAACAAAAAGATTATTTAAGGGATGTGTCACAATAACCTTAATAGCGCCAGATTTACCCATTGACCACACCTGTATGAGAGTATTGCCTTGACGAGTTTTCTGTTGGTTTATATCCAAGCAAACACTTTGTTCCAGATTTGGATTCATTAGGGCTACTCGGCATACATCATAAATAGTGTCTCTCAGAGTGGTATGTTGGTGGATGAAATCGGGACTACGCTTACAAATTGTGGTGAAGTCCAAAAATGTCAAGACTCTTATCTTTGCATAATGTGTACCTGGCACATTCTTGTGCTAAACTGAAACCTAAATGCAATTTAAGTAATTGCTGAATATCCTCCGCCTCAAGACAGAAACCCAAACTGGTTGAAGGAGTGCTAGTAACCAATCAGACGCATGTAGAGCTGACACAGAAGATAGTCTAACAATATCTGCTCGACTGGTTTCTGTATTGTCCAATCGCTTATAGCAAGTAGAGTCAATTGCTGATAAAAGAACAGTCTGTGAAGTTTGTGTTGTATCATCATAAGGCAATTGGTCAGCCTGATTAACCAAGGAGTTGAAGAGGTAGTTTACACTGCTTAGGTGGGCAGAAGTACCAAAAGATGTTGAGGAAGGAATGTATGCAGCTGTTGTGTGTTTATTCACAGAGCAAAGTCCCAGACCTCCAAAACAGATTGAAAGTTGCGCTTTCAAACGGGTATTCTCTGTCAACTCTATTCGAGTAGTAGCTTCAAGGCATTGCATAAAAGATTCTTCATATATTTGAAAATATTCTACTTCTTGTTCTGTAGGAAAAAACAAGCATATGGGTAAACCTGCAGAAACTACCAGACATACACAGCAATGAAAGTACCAATTGAGGATCTTGTAAAGGTAGTTAGTGTTTTAATAGGTGCTTTGCGAATGACACTTTTACTTCATCTTTTCACTACAAAGATGTTGTCACCTATAGTAGCACAAGTATTGCAAGAATACAAGCATCAGATTTTTGCATATCTTCAGGGAACGTGGATGAACTTTGCGGCTGAATATTTCGCATTTCTTCACATTGATTTTCTATCCTAACCACTTAATTAAATTATTGATAATTTCCCCGCTTTTCTTGTTTCACATAAAATTCCATCATCTTGATACCAATAGTTGTACTGTAAATCCTGGACAAGACTGACTTTTGTTATCAATGCTTATAGTGCTAAGGTAAAGAGTAATGGACCAAGGGGATCTTCTTGTTGTACATCTCCCTTTGAAGTAAAAGTTCCTATGGCGTGCCAAAGAATTTGGATGATCTTTGTAGCATGGAATTATTTCAGGAAGTTATATAGCGCATTGGCCTATTACCGCTTGACATGATACAGTGTTCAATGCATTTTTCATGTTAATATTCAGAATGGCGAAATCTTTTTTATTGCAATTTTTTGAATAATGGCTCACATTCTGTGAATAACGCAATCTGTATCTCCTGTACAAGCCACTCCGAACTGAGTAGGCTGTAGCATAGTATTTCTTTAGATTTTGTTGAAATAAACTTGCATGTACATTTCCCAGCAAGACGTCGTAATAGTTCTCCACCAGCAATTAGCCATATATCTAACTTCATTCCAGATTCAGATTTTTTCAGAGAAACCAAAAAAGCACCAGCAATGTAAAGTTCTGTTGCCAATTGAACTTTAGCAGAAATAAAATGATTAAACGGGTTGCGAAGAGATGTTTTTAATGAAAGGGGTAGTGTTACTTCACATTCTTCTAACATGTGATCTATTTGCAACCTGAAGACCCACATGGATGTTGGTGTTAGTAGGAATTTGAATTCGATGTATCATGCACTGGTGGAAATAAAGGTGAATGTTGACTGGAATACTTTTATTCGAGCATACGTTTTGTGTCCTTTGAGTTTGGTGCAAAGCCTTTGGAGCTCAACACCCGACTTACTTTCCTATACAATCCATCCTTAGCAAAAGATATAATAATTTATACATCCTATCAGTGAAAGTCTTTGTGCCACTTCTCTCTGTTGTTTTGAAATGTTGTGACATATTTTTGAACTTCTTCCCATAATTCTAAGTGATCACCTCTATACCACCCAATACACGCAATTCTATGCTGATTCGTTGTATATTACCAACAACTTGATGAGTCACTCAAGTGTACTCTCAGCTATTGTTTCATTGATTTGTTTCAACAGAATCCACCACCGTGATTGGTTGGTGAACATGTTTCAACGGGCCTTGTTAAGATTGAGGACGTGCATCAGAGAATGATGGTAAGGATAGTTATGGATTATAAACAAGTTTTACTTTCGTACATTTGGATTGATATTGTCCACGTTTTGTTTCTAATACTAAACTTTTGCATGAACAGATGAACTTCTTAAGCTAGGTGCTTGGTATCTCATTAGGGTACATACTAGATGTCCGCCATTCCAAAAGAAAAATCATGTAGGTTGACGCAACCATTTCGCTACAGGTTGCGACAAGTTGTACTATATGCCTTGTTGCTGAGATATATTCTTTGTATGATTTCTTTGTATTATATAATTTGCTTAACGTTAAATATTCATGCCCATTAAGTTTAATGAAATGTTTTCACATATTCTTAATTTCATTGTTTGCAGATGATAAATTTTCTGAGCAAAACTGGGATGATAACAAATTGTTTCTAACCTTAGATTCATAGAAAATAATTGAAAAATGGAAAATATTCAGCATTACATTTTTATTTGTCCAGTGGTGCAGCACGATTACTCTCTTGGTAGAGCATGTTATAAATATTAAAATATTTCAATTGTTTTGAAAAATGCAATTAGAAATATGACGATATAAATTCGATTATAGACGCGTGGTCCGCTTTGAAACAATATATTTACCAAAATTTAGTAATGTTAATGAATGTCCTATAAATGATTATTAGCCTCATGACCACACTAGAAAGCTGTGCAAGTGAATGAGGATGACATATGTGTAATTTTAGGGTGTTCAGTTTGAAATTATCCAAATTACCAGAAGAAATATTGACATTTATTAATATACAAATATAATGAAACTTAGCTATTTTTTCTCCAATTGATATAAGATTATAGATATAGGTAGAAGCATGAATATCTGCAAGATACCTTGAAGACCAGAGCTAAAGAACAATATTATTATTGGAGGGCTGAACTGAGCATCTTCCTATACAAAGCCTGAATTCTTATATTTCTTATATCTAAAATGATTTGATTCAAAAATAAGTGCCACATAGGATAATTATTGGGAGGGCTCTAACCCTCCAAACCACCCGCTGTCTTAGCCTCTGATTGAAAAACTTATCTTCGACAAAGGTTTGCAATTGTATATTGACAATAAAGTTTGCATATGAAAGTACCCTACTTTAATCTGCACGAGAAACTATTGAGCTTATAAAAAATTAGAAGAGGTTGGGTTTCTGCGATTATGAACTATTCCTGTATTTTGCAAAGTGCACAACATTTTTGTGCTAACCAAGAAATTTCAAATTGCCAAGGGTTGTTGAAAAATTGTCCATTGTTTTTTTNTTTTTTTCAAAAGACCTCGTGATTTAACAAAGAAAAGATCGAAATTTTCATTAATATATAAACGTAACAGAGATGGGTACAAATAACCCAAGTGTAATACGAGCAATTTGGTTGAATATTTTTGATGTCATATTTCATTAAGTATGAGCTTAAACCTAAATTTGTCAGTATAATCATATATGTGCACTTGTTGCGTTCACATTTTCAAACATGTATTTTCATTCAAAGCTATGCAGAATTTAGAAATAATTGGATGTGGACAATATTTTCGTTTTTTTTTTATTATATATATATATATATATATATATTTAGGGGCATTCCAAAATTTATTTTTTTAAACTTTACCCAATGCAAACATTGATGCACCTGAGGACGTGCCAAAGTACATCATGCGACAGTTGACCGCTTTTAGTGCATTTAAGATTTGTATTAGCTGCCCAAATTCAATTCTGGTTACATTCAATAAATTACTGCCAAACAATTATCGCACTATGGTAGGTATTGCGCATTGAACTTCATTAATAAAAAATAAGCACTTGGCACCATCTTCTAAGATCGCACGAGCAATGATGAAAGTAATAGATTTAATGGCTCTTACCAATTATACTGTTCTGTTTAGCGAAGACTAAACTAGTACCATATGAAACGTTTTTAAGAAGTTAGCACAATGCTATATTCGAAATATTTATTAACAATAGAATTACAGTGCGAGACAATTTTTTTCGTACACTTTAATACATGCGAATTCGCTTTTCTAGAATAAAAGTGGGACGAATTTTTTCGTATCGATCGTTTTTGTGCTATTATTAACCCTTTTAGAGGCAGAGCACCATTTTTGTCACTCTGTTGAATGGGCAGAACGGCGAAAATATGCGTTTTCATTTGCATACTTTATATAGCCGGTTTCTGCCAATTTTTAGCAAAATCATATGGAGAAATTGAGAACATCATTTTTGTATATGTTGGAGCCATCTAACGGATCAATTTGAAAATTTATATTGCCAGCAAAATTAAAATTTACAATTTATGCTAACAGAAAATGCTTTGTAGGAATTAATTATAGCATTCTCTTATCGAATGCCAGCAAAGCTGTTACCATAAATATTTAGCGAGGGGGGGTTGGTATTGGCAATATACTACCTAAGCTTTTATGTGCATTTTCTAAACAGTGGATATAGTTATTTTGACATCTACGTCTAAACAAACAAAACCGTTAATCCTATTTAAAGTATTGCAACTACTAGATGGATGTGTCGAATGCATA